>JASSUY010018354.1:0-20970 GCA_032466535.1 Forpus xanthops | reverse complement strand
AGCAACTCCCCCTCCCCGCCTGCCGGGCCTGTCTTTCCTAAAGAGCCTGTAACCTTCCATTCCAACACACCAGTCATGAGAGCCATCCCACGATGTCTCTGTGATACCTATGATATCATACCCCCGCAGACGTGCACACATCTCCAATTCCTCTTGTTTGTTCCCCATGCTATGGGCATTTGTATAGATGCATCTGAGCCGAGCTCCAGCTGAAGCTGGCTCATTGGCTGGAGCAGCTGGAGTGTCTCTACACTGCTCTGAACTTTTATTATAGATGCTGGCAAGTGACTGGGTGTGTTGGGATGGAACGATGCCCCCTCCCCCAGCACTAGTTTAAAGCATCCTTGAACAGTCTGGCAAGCCTCCTACCAAATCCCCTCTTCCCTTTCTTTGTCAGTCCGGCTGCACCAGCACCCAGTAGACCTGGCCTACTTAATTGAGCTCTGTGTTCTAGGTACCCAAACCCTTGACTATAACACCACCCATTTGATAGCCTAGCTGTAAATATTGAACTGCACCTTCATCTAAACACGTGGCTCTGTGAGGGCATACTAACTTCCTCACCATCTCTTTCCACCTTAGTTAAGATGGAGTAGATATGAAAACGACAGTATGCAAACTCTATTTATTTGAAGGAAGACAACATACTGTCGTATTTCAGATAATGAAAGAAAAAACATCTCACATAAATGCCAAATTTCAGCTGTGCTGATACAAAAGACAATTAATTGCATAAAGTACTGGAAAAATTAAAATGATAAGAAATGGGAAGGGGAAAAGCAAACTGCAAGACTGAAGTTCCACAGATATTCCAGTTTTACCATTAACTGCCAACAACAACAACAGGGCAGTTTTTGCCTTGGACAGAAAATCAAACCTTAGTTACTGTGTGTCATTTTATGCTTCGCACTTTATGCACAGTGGAGAACTGTGCATATGTGTCACTTTATGCACTGGAGAACACAAGACTGGTGAGCAAAAGGTGGCTGTGCCATGCAGTTCTTGAATGTGTGTATGCATAGGTGCTTGTCTCCTGGAAGTTTGTGCTCCATGGTCCAATGGATATTTTTCCAAATGATGCAGGCCAGTTATTTATTCACAACATGGATAACTAAATCGCTTCATATGACAGAAACTTGCAATTCTTTCTATTGGGTGTTTCAAACCCAGCAAATACGCCTTTCCCTAGTGTATTCTGGGGTTTTTAGGTGTGATTTAATTTGTTCTCATAAAATGACATTCTTTATTTGAATCAACCCAGGAAGTCACTGTTTGGGCACACAGAGGGGGAGAAACATCTTGGATTCTGGAGGAGTTGAAAGTTTAACTTAGCAGATGGAGGGCAGTTTGTGATAACAATGAGAAAAATACTATGAGCTCCTTTACAACCAAGACTTGTGCTGTTTTTATAAAAGACTCCAGAGCTTAAGACATAGATAACCTGTAATTGGCAATAAACTGGTAGAAAGGAAGTAAAACCTGAGTTTTTCATGCAAAATTTCCCTTTAAGATAGATGATGTATGGCTCAGTTTTCATAGAATCATAGGTTGGGATAGGAAAGGGCCAGCTCCAAGCCCCTGCCATGGGCAGGGACACCTTCTCCTAGAGCAGGTTGCTCCAATCCGTGTCCAACCTGGCCTTGAACACTGCCAGGGATGGGGCAGCCACAGCTTCTCTGGGCACCCTGTGCCAGTGCCTCAGCACCCTCGCAGGGAAGAGATTCTGCCTTAGCTCTAACCTGAGCTTCCCCTGTTTCAGTTTGAACCCATCACCCCTTGTCCTTTGCTACAGTCCCTGATGAAGAGATCTTACCTTGCAGAGAAGCTTGCAAACCTTCCTGGGGGTCATTACCACATAGCAAGCCGTGTGGGGTGTGCACCCGCAGGGGAGCAGGAAGCACAGTTTGGGAAGGTTTTGTGCACCCACGAGGTGGGAAAGGAGGATCTCTAGTGCATTTCCTTTCTTCACAGAGCACCCCCAAGCATTCCGGGTTGCCTGAAGTGATGTTCTCTGCTCCCTGGCTGTGTCTGCCTGCCAGGCCGTGCCTGCCCTGTCTCTGTGTGTGCTGTCACTGGCAGGTTCACTGCAGTGAACCCCTGTGCTGTGCATTGTTTCCTAGCTTTGTTATAAGGGGTGAGACTTTGTCAGCTCAGAACACGTCCAGATGGCCAACCTTTTCATTAGCTTGCAGTTCTCCTTGTTCCAGCTAAGTGTTATTTGAACACAGCTTTGCACAAAGAATGGAAAGAGGAAAGAAACAAGGGGGAAACAGGAAAAGGGCCTCCCTAGGCTTTGCTGAGCTCTGGCACAGAAACACCTTTGTGTTGCAGGTAACTCCAGCTGGATTCATCCTGCTGCGTTGGCCACCAAGAGGAGTCCCTGAGAAACAAATGCTTTTTTCATCAAGAACACAACACAAAGCTAAAAATATTTAGAGAGACCTCTTTTTTTTTAGGAGATCCAAACCAAGAGCATGGCTGGTGTGTGGTGCTGGTGTCCTTGTGTACAGGGGCAGCCTGCCTTCCTTGGGGCTCCAGTTCCAGCCACCAAGTGAGCCCAAGCTCAGGAAAGGTCCCAGTGTTTTGCAAGAAACTTGGGAAAATGCCTATCAAACCTCTGAGTAAGGGGTTCATGAGCAGGCCTTTGAAACACTGATATAAAGCTTCATGAGCTACCTGCATGGAGGACATTCCCAAATCCAGTACCGAAAGCTGAGTTGTACACATGGTGCTGGAGTTCACTTGTAGGTTTAGGGTGTGGGTAAAGGTACTACACCCATTAGAAGCCTTACTGCAGAGTACATTAGCTGGTAGGAGAGCGTGCTGTCCTTTGGAGGGGACTCATGAGGCCTCTCAATGGGAAACTGGTGTTTGGATCGTTTGGATTTGAGTTTTTTGATAGCTCTGCCTTGCCTTGGTGTGATGGGTAGTATGGAACATACCTAAGAGAGATGCTGCCAGCAGCTCTGGTGCTCAGCATGCAGAGGCTGAGCCTGGCCTGGGAAGCATCCTTGCTCCCTGCCTCCTCCAGCACATCTCTGGAAAAAAGGCTGGGAAGCACTGCAGGACCAGCAGCGCTGACATCCGCCTCCCACAGTGCCCCCTTCAGCAGGACGTTCTGGAGACGACAGAGGAAGTGGGTTTGGGCTGAAGCCAGCCCTGGGCAATGTGCAAAACATCTTATAAGGGCCCTGCTTAGGCTCAGCCCTGCTGTAGACATCCACAAGGAATTGCCCAAGGTTTGATTTCCTGAGACTTGCTCTCCTGGGGTGTCCACAGGCCAGGTGTGACCAATTCCGGCTGTGAGTGGATCCCACCCCGGAGGTCATGGCCGGGAGGAATGCTGCATGGAGGCTGTTCCCAGGCTGGGGCTGTGCTTCCCCCACCATGCCCCGCAGCCATGCAGTGGCAGCAGGAAGTGCAGCAAGTCATGGGAACCGGCCTAAGGCTGGGAGCAGAGCAGCGCCCCAGCACGCTGCATCCACTCCAATGGGCAAGGGAGCATGGAGTAACATGGGATGCATGGGAGTGGCATTGTGCATGGATTCATCCTGTGCACAAGTTCCCATGGTGACACCCTGTGTGTCCCTCTCTCAAGTGGAGTCCCAGCACTCCACCTGTTTCCTTCTCAGTGTCACTCTCACTAGCCATATCCCCTTGTCTGGCTCTGCATGAAGCATAGGGGCAGGTTATGGACCAGCTGAAATATCTCGTGTGCCTTTTAATATTTTCCTCCTTTTTATTAAGTGAGGAGCCTCTTCTGAACATTAACACCTCCGAGTACTTGGCAAATATCAAAGTGCCACTTTTGGCTCTGCCAGCATTTTTTTTTTTTTTTTCCTAAGCATCTTTAAAACTATTTGCAAAGTTCTGCTTTCAGTTGTATGAAAAATGATGTGTTCTGGGGTTTCTCATGCCCCAAATCTCATCCAGGACTTGCTGGGGTCATATCCTGCTGAAAGAGACCTGGGAACATGGGCACAGAAGAGCCCCATCCTTGTTCCCAGGCATAGGCTTGTTGGGCCCACCTCACCCCATGGCCTTGTGGGGGTGTTTTCAGCAGATATTCAGCTCAGCCAACATTTCCTGGCTGTTTTCTCAGTGCATTTCCAGCTCACACTTCTCCCGCAGTGGAGCTGGATGCGTGCGAGGAAGGTGGTTCATTCAGGACTGGAGTGTGGGATTGCTTAGAAGGCAGCGGGTGAAGCCAATGCAAAATACAGAGCAGGAGTTTTTCTGTAGGAGTTTCTATGGTCTCAGTGAGAAACCAGTGACTGTGGCCAGAAACCATGGGCAGGTGCAGCCACGGGACGGCAGTGTGCTTCTGCACCATCCAGCTCCACCAGGTCTGGGCCCTGGCCAGCTCCAGTGAGAGCTGGGTGTCCTGCATGTGGGATTGTGCCTGGCAGGTGCGGGGTGGGTTCCCACATTTGTTATCCTGCAGTGCTGCCAGTCTGCTTGGTATTGTCCTAGCTTGTGTTGGTCGCTGAGAATGTCCAAATTGGGCTGTGCTGGAGTGAGAGTGATGCTGAGGGGGCTTACCTACTGCTGGAGGGGAATGGTGCTGGGTGGAGGAGGTCCTCGAGACCAGACCTTCATCATCAGCCTAAAGCCACCCTGCTCCCTTTGTGCCCCAGTCTCAGGCAGCTCCCATCACTGTCACTTGTCACCCCATCTATTACCTGGTCTTTTCTGCCTCCCTTGGTCCTCTGTCCTACCAGCATTTTCCTCCGTTTTATGGGCTTCCCACCAAATAGCATGATCTTCCTATGGTCTCATAGGCAGGGACCAGGAGGGCTCCTGCTCCCAGGAAGGTGACACCAGGAGCAGTGATCCGAGTGCTGCTGGCAGTGGAGAGATTGATGCATTTAAATCCCATCTGCTAACACCTGACATTTTGGGTCTTGAATATGCTCTTAAATGTTCTAACAGCCAGCTCTTGCTGGGCAGGAACATGGAGCCATGTCACCTGCAGCACCCCGTAACTTCCGTTCCTCTCTCGTGTCTCCCCACAGTGGTTTTAAATGGCTGAACTGCAGCAAAGGTTTCCTTCCAGCGCGACGGTTGGGGTCACTCTTTCACAACGAGCGTTTTCCTCCTGAGCGCGAGTTGTGCTTTCCAAGATGAGGAGCTCAGAGCCCTGCATCCTGTTAATGCTGTGCTGGTTGGGATTTCACACTCTCGGGACTATGTCCTCTGGACGAACAGAGGGTCAGCAAGATCTTGGTTTTAAATAGCACAGCCACATAGGAATAAGCTTTTTATGTGGCCTCAAAAGCACAATAAATGTTCAAGCTCCCAGGGCTTTTCTGTGTCTGAATCCAGCAATGGAGCTGGGATCTGCTCATTATCTGGCTGCTCCCATCTGTCATTGGTGGGAAGGGAGTGATGTGGATTAAGCCCACAGCATCACACCTGGATCTGGCAGATGGACTCATGCCATGGGATTTATCATGGTCACTGCAGCCTCCTCCTTGGCACCCCGAAACCACTGCAGTCCCAAGACAAGGGGAGTATGGGGTGATGTCAGGACCCTGCAGGGCAGACCGGGGTGAGGGCTTATCCCATGTTTGGTTTCCCCTCCTGCCATGCTTACAATCTCTCCAGAAATGGCCTGTGGAAAGTAGAATCAGAAAGCAGCAAAAAACAAGGTCATGGGTCTGCCCTGGCCGGTGTTCACTGACTGCAGAGATGGGCATCTCCCCCCAGCTTGCCCTCTGTCCCTTACCTCACCTCTGCCCATCTCAGCCTGGCAGTCCCCAAATCACCTTCGTGGAGTGAGCATGGTGCAGCCCCCCAAACTCATTGTCAGCCTGTTACGTGCTCTTCAGCACCCAGCCCAGCTGGGCAGAGGAGCTGCTGCTGCTTTGGTGCATAGCTTTGGCTCATGGTGGGCACAGCAAGGTCCCCAGGCTGAAGCCTGCAGGCTCTTGCCCAGTGCTGAGACGCTTGGAGCATCCTTGGGGTCTGGCCATGCTGCCATGGGTGTGAATGTGGCCTCTCCCAGAATGTGCAACCATGTGGGAACAACCTGTCCTGGCAGAGGACATGGGGGAACAGTGGCAGGGGTGGGAGTGAAGCATCCCTGGTGATGGGAACTGGCCATACTGAGGAATATAGTTTCAGGGGTGAATTTAGTGGCAGTGGAAGAGAGTGGCTGGCTCTGGCTCTGTGTGATGAGCCAGGCATGCCAGGAGCATGGGTGGCTCCAGCTGTTCAGTGGCAAAGCTCTGAACACCCAACAGGGGCAAGAAGATAGAGTAGGAAGGGGCAGCACTGACTCAAGCAGCCCCAGCCCACCAGCCACCATTGGTGGTGCTCCTTGGTGACTCTGTTATCGCTCGAGGAAAAGGAGCTCAGAGCAGATGTGTTGAGGCTGATGTGGGAAGCAGATTGTCCAAACACAGGATGCTTTGCAATGTCAGGCTTGATGGTGTTGGACCAGAACCTGTCCGTGTTGTTCCTTGTAGGATGTACCCCAGTCTGGTACTGTGAGAGAGCCATGAGGAGAAAATGTGCTGCATTAACGGTGGGGTGGGGGTCCCATCTGCTGAGCATGGTTCCCTGTCTTGATTGGATCCTTACACAGGAGCAGTCCTGAATGATGCTCCCTTGGTCCCTTGGGAGATAGTGCTGTCAGGGAGCCTTTCAGGCTGCTCTTTATACATTTCCCTGTATTCCCTGTCATGATGATCCTGGAAATTCCATCTCCCGGCTTTTCCTTCGACATTTACACCTCTGGCCCAGGTCTGGTGATGGCTCAGTGCTTATCCAATCTCTTTTCCTCACCATCCCATCCCTACATCTCCCTTCTTGCAAAGATGTTCATAAGGACACCTGGACATCTCTTCAAGAGGAGGCTGGCTTTGGATGTTAAGCCATGCTGCTCTCTGTTTGCATGCTGCGTGTTGGATTGGCTATGGAAAACCAGCCTCTTCCAGCTGGGCATTGCTGCTTCTGTGCATCCTTCTGTGTTGCTGCCCAGGGCTTTCACAGGTGACTTTCTGTGCCAAGCGGGATCGTTTTGTGCTTCTTGCCTGTGTGGGCAAACACTTTCTGTGTTGTTATGAACCCTGTCAGTCACAGAGCTGAAGCGCTGGACTGAAGATTGTTTAAAACGGTGAAGCTCAGCCTGAATTCACTCACTCCTTTCTGCTCCAAGGTGCTGCAGCTCCACAGAGTGGGAAGTTTGCACTCTCAGCTGCCCTGGGAAGAGCTGAAATGAAGAGAGCAGGGAAGGATCTGCAAGAGGTGAAGGAGTCCTGAGGCAAGCTCCTCTGTGCTCAGGGTTTTCCCAAAGCCTGGCCTTGGTTTGGGTTTAAATGTGGAAGGTGTCTGGGGCAATGCCGGCACTTTTGCTGCTGCATGTGCCAGCAGCACTGTGTTCCTTCCACCTCACTGAACAGCCGCGGCCTGAGATGGAGCCTGTTTAATTCAGCAAGTCATAAATTCATAATGCTTATTTACCCAGCAGCGCCATGAATATTTGATAGCAGCCACCGGCCCTCTGCAGTGCGGCTTGCGGGGAAGAGGTGGCTGTGTGGGGCTGGCAGTGGGGCTGGCACTGAGCGGGGCTGCCCCAGTTGGTGTGGTTGTGGGCAGATGTGTGCTCCTCCTCCAGCCCTGCAAACCTGCCCATGGCAGGCTGAACCCTTTGCACAGGGATGTGTGGGGCCCAGCGGCAGCTGGAGGCTGTCAGGGTAAGGGAGGGATGAAGCAGGGAGCTGGGCAGCAAGGGGGGAACATGGCAATTGGTGATGGAGGGGAAAGTCAGAGACCTTGGGGTGGGACAGAAGGACTTGGTTGTCCCCAGGATGACCATGGCGGGCTGACCTGTGTGTGCTGCTTGATGCCGGCTCCACTTGGCAGTGGTTCCCTGATGAGTGCCGTGAACTCAGGAAGCCCCTTGGCCCCCGACCCCAGCTTACTAATTGACTGCGGGAGGAGCGTTGCTGCTTGTGGAGGGCTGAGGAGGAAGGAAACCTTCCCCCTGAAAGCTATGAGACTGTCAGGAGAAGGCATGGTGGGGGAGCTGAGCTGTGCAAAGATAATATTTTGCCGTTCCCTCCAGAAGAGCCTTTTCCTGCTTGTGGATCTCGAGCATTTTGCCCATCGTACGTAAGCAAAAGCGGCCCCCCTGCAGCTGCTGCTGGGCCCCTGCTCCGTGCTGACAATGCCCAGCATCGACTTCCAGGCTCTTTTTAGAGGGTGCCGCTCTCCTGCCTTCCCTTTGCATCAGATCCCTGCTCCTTTAGGTGCACAAGGGTGAAGGAAGGAGCAGGCATGGGGGTTCCCCCACGAGCCATCCCAGCTTCCCACCAAAGGGAAGTGTGGAGTCAGGGCTCAGGAGCCAGTGGAGCCCGATGGGATATGATGGCTTCATCCAGGCGTGTGGCTGCAGGTTGCCATCACAGAGGGGCCGGGGCCGGAGCCGGAGCAGCTTGGAGATGCCCGGTGGGTCAGTGCCTTCCTGGCATGGCTCAGTCAGTGACTGGTGCTGTGGCACGCTGCGATAAGGTGGCTCTGAGCCACAGGAGCTGTGGTGGCACCCGCTTGCTGAGTGCTTTGCCGCCCTCCCTGCAGTGCTGAGACAAGCCAGGCCAGCCTTGGTGACAGGTATCCCCTTTTACGGTAGCTTTTTATCTGTCCCTGAGGAATGCGGCCCCAGCACAGCTCTGTTGTGGTGGCACTGTCGGCGCTGTGCTGCCTCCCTCCTGCTACCCCAAACCTCCCCATCAGCTGCCCACGTCCCTGCTCCACCAGCTCCTGACCTGCTGCTGCCACAGCTGAGTGTGTAGCAGGAGTTAAAGCCTCTTCCCAGCACACTGCAGGTCCTGCCCTGTGCTGACTTTGCTGGGAGCAGAGGGCACGTGCCTGTTGGTGGCTTTCAGCTCCGTGACTGGGGACAGCAGGGTGCCAGCACAGCCTGCATGTTGCATCGCATGCCCCACAGCCTTTACTCTGCCCCACAGGCTCCCCCAGCTTGGACCTGAACTTTTCACCCAGGATGTGACTCCACACACTCCCATGGCCATTGCAACACCAGTGCCGGTGGGGCTGCTGTCGGGGCTGCATCTTAGGGGATTTGGGTGCCTGGCAGACATGGGCAGCTCTGTTTTAATTTACAGTGATAAATAAGGTCCTCATGCTGGAGCCCATATTTCACTGCCTCTGTGGTTGGCTTCCTCCTCTTACAGCCTAGAAAGGACCAGATTGCTATGGTGTGTGTCAAGAGAGAGGGGGCTCCCATGATGGGCATGCATGTCCTCTGTACTGAATGCTGTCACCTTCCCCCTGCAGCAAGCCCAAAACATGGGGTGACAGCGTAGGAGCACAGTGACCATGCTGCTTGGAGGGGATGAGAGGGATGGGAGTCACCTGGGAGGAACTGGTAAGATGGGATCTGTCTCAGTGTTTTCTGATGCTGAACAGCTGATAGATGGGTGTACAGGTGTATGGGAGCAAGCCCTCACTGCTGTTACATCACTGGGAGTAAAGTAGGAAGGCAGCAGACACCTCAAGGAGAGGTGTCCTCCTTGGTCACTGCCTCAGCCAGCTGTTTGCAGGCTGTCCCAGAGTTTGGCTGTGTCAAGCATCCCTGCTGGCGTGGCCTGATGCTTCCAGTTGATCCCTGTCTTATCCCTGCCAGACCACCCGTGGCTGCTGTGGTTATAGGGTGCCTGTTTGCTGCTCCATCACCAGTGTCTCCCAGCCCTCCTGTGGGTGCCTGTCCCCTGAAATACTCATCAGGGTGCTCTGTGAGAGACAGTGAGCTGCTCTAAACCTCTCTGAATATTTCACCCCCCACCCCATGAATAGTGCTTCTATTCTGCTGGAGCTGGCAATGTCCCTGGGCTCAGATGTCTCAGAGGTAAGCTGCAAAAAAAGGCAGGTTGGTGTCCCACAAGCCTGCTTGTTCAGTGGCACTATGACACCAGCCTGTGCCACCATGCAGTCCCTTTTCCTCCTTTTCTCCTCGCTGCCTCCGTAACTCCCCCCAAACACAGTATACCTTGCCCATGCCATTCCCACAAGCGACTGTTAGCATTCAAGGATCAGATGGACCCAATGGGGACACTGGGGACAGGTGAGAGCAGCTCTGCAGACATCAGGGCTCCCTAGGGTTCTTAGTGGAGAGACAGGGTGCAGGGATGAACATGCAGGGATCTGTGAGGTTGCAGGGATGGGCAAGATTGCAGGGATTAGGGATTAGTAGATGATGCATGTGCTAATGGTGCAGCACTTAGAGCAGGGGTGCAGGGATGAGCAGGAGGAACAGGAATACTGGGGTGCAGGCATCGGCACCAATGCAGGGATTAGCAGACAGTGCCAGGTTTTGCACAACAGCTCTGCCTTTCTGCGTTCGACCGCTGCTGCCGATTGCTTTGAGGCACCCGATTTACTCATTATTCTGATTAATTCGTCAGCAATTTTGACCAAATAAGTCGAGAAAGTGGAAAAATATCTGAAGAGCTTCTTTCCCCTTTCTGTCCTGCCTGGAAAGGGCTGAGGAGCTACTGCTGTGGTGCCAAGGCTGGTTGCTGGCCCCTCCACTGACTTTGCTGGTCTTGGGCATGGGGGATGGAGGGAATTTGGGGTTTCTCACCCTTGGGATGCAGAGAAATCTCCGTTCCACTGTTTCACCCCACTCCTTGAGGGGTTCTTTCTCCACCTCCCTGCTCCAGGAGTTAAAACCTTCCCTCCAGCCTGGCGTTGCTCATGGAAAGTTTATATATAGCCTTTTGTTTTTGCCAGCGTCCCCCTTGAGTTTAAATAGCTCTTCCTTGTCCCTGCTGTTGACCCCGGATGTATTTATAGAGAGCAATCAGATCTGTGCTCAGCACCAAGCAAACCAAGCTGGGGTTATTCCCCTGTGGGAGGCTGTTCCGTCAGCATGGCCTCACACTCAGCCTTGCCCCTAAGGAAGAGGCCTCGAGGAGTGGCGGGGGATGCTCAGAGGGCTCATAGCCGGGGCTGCGCCAGGCTGCAGACAGCTTCCTTTGGGGTGGCTGCACTAATGCTGTCCATGGAGCAGCTTTTTGAAGCGACATCATTAGTGTTCAGAGCGAGCTTGGGAGGGCCATTGCCATTCCTCCATGGCTGCTGTTTCATGTGTTTCATGTCATGGAGGTGAAGTGTGTCTCTGGTGCCACAGGCCATGCAAAGCCAGGCTGGAGCGATGCTGCAGCGTGATTCAGCTCCCTGGGTTAAGAGGGAGCCACCTCTCCTGCATCCAGCTCCTGTGCGGGTGCCAGCTCTGCTCCCACCCCAGAGGTCCGGGCTGCAGGCGGCCTCCCTCCAATCTCAGCTCTTGCCTATTTAAGGCAAATCTCCTCGCTGGACTTTTAAACAAAACCCGGGCTCCTCTCACTCTGCTCCTTTTAAATAACTTGCCTGGCGTAAACAGAATGAGGCACAGGGCTATAAATCAGGCATTCCCAGGACGTGCCTGGCAGGGTGCACACACGGGGGGCTCGCCAGACCCCTGAGCCTCACAGGGAGTTTGTCTCAGTGCCTGGAGGGGATTGGGGTGCATAGGGGGCAATAAGAGAGCAAAGATGGGGCTCTTGTAGGGTGGGTGTTCCCAAGGAGTCTAATGAGATTATGGGGTGGGAGGCACTGCCTGGGCTGTTTGGGGTAAGATCATTCAGGTTGCAAAACAGTTTCCATCACAGTCTCTTGCTTGTCATTCCTCACTGAGGCTGCAGCTCTCCAGGCTGTATTCCCTGCCTGAAAAGGAAGTTTTCCTAGGAAGTTTGCTCTGGCGATGGTTAGTGATGCAATGGGTACTTTGCAGGAATTTGGGATCTGAGGGAAATGCCTAGGCTGCAGGTGTGAGCCCAATGTGTCAGTCATGGGGACGTGAGCACTTTACACCACAGAGTGTCCCCTCCCATCCCATCAGCTAAAGCCATGGAAAACAGCCCAGCTCCTGAAAATTGGCCTTTGTGGCTGTTGGTCTTTGGGGTTTATGCGCTGTGGTCGAAGCAGAACAGAAGTAATTATAGCTTGTCCCAGGGACCAGTGCTTCCCATGATAAAACTCTTTGTTTTCTGTGGTTTTCAGTCTTTGTCGAACATCAGTCATGAGCTGTAGTCTTTCATGCTGGGTGTCCAGCATACCAACATACACAAATTCATCTAAACAGACCAGTTTAAGCAAGTCTGACATTTCTGGGACTGAGAATTAGAAAGATATATTGCTTCAGTTTGGTGCCAGCTCTTGAAACTCCAAGGGGGAGAGTTGGGATGCCCTGGGGATGGGGACAGGTCACTAACTCTGCCTGTTAGCATACCCTGGGCTCTGACCAAGCCAAGGAACCATCAAAAACCATGCAGGTTCCTTGGCTTTGCCTGGCTGAGCTGCTGTGAGCATCCCCTGTGTGGGGATGGCACCGGGAAGGGTGCTGCTGTGGTGCATTGGGTTTCATAAGCCCAGCTCCAGGAGAGCAGGAGGCTCGCACTGCTCTCTGCTTCTCTTCTCTGCCCAAAGCAGGATGGACGGAGCAGCCTCTTGCAAGGCAATGCTTCATTTAGCTCTCATCCTCCCTTGACTTGCTAATCCCTCTCATTATCCACATGACCAAGGAGCAGCCCTCAAAATGCCATCAGCGGCTTTTACAGAGCAGGTTGCACCCTTGACCAGCAAGCGTTATTGCCAGGAGGAGGGCATGGGTTCTCCTTTACTAGGGGAGATGGGAGGCTGGACCCAGCAGGAGCTCTCCTCCATGCCATGCTTGGTAGGCTGAGACCTCCCCCATGCTGGGCAGCAGCACTCAGGATGTGACAATGAAGGTGCCCCAGGCTGCCCTCTTTTGGCTTTGCATGCACCTGGAGAGCAGCAGGGAGGAGGAAGAAGGCTGCATAGAGACTTAGTGCCTACCCTTTAAGCCACCCAGGGACACGTAACCCCAGGGTGGAGGTGCAAAGTGGGCTGCCCAAAGGGAGCCCATGGGGGCAGGAAGTGTCCTCTGGAAGGACATGATCCATGAGCAGATGAAAGGCTTTTCCAGGCTAGTGGCTGCCAGAGATTATGCCACATCCAGGCTGAAGTGATGCTGATCCTGTACTCACTGGCCTGCTCCACCAGGCTTTGGGAAGTGCAGTGCAGCACGGCCTGTCACAGGCAGCAGGGGAGCTGAGCCACGCTGCGTGCTCTGGTATTGCTCACTTGGGGTTTTGGCCATCTGTTTTCCAAGTCGGAAGGTCATGTGTATGTTGGTCATGTTGCCAAGGATTCCTCCACAAGTTCTTTTGTTTTGTTTAACAAGGTGTCCAGCGTGTAGAAGGGCTGGACATGAACAACCACCATGAAAATGGGACACCTTAGAGTTTGGGTAATGCTTCTCATGATGACCAGGGAACATATCATGTGGCAGAGTTCAAAGCTACACACATCCTCCCTCAAGGTGTCCCTTTTTGATTGATTGTCTAGATGCTTAATGGCAATGTTTGGAAGCATTTCTGCCCTCCATAGGATTCATAATGACTGCTAATTTCATATGAAGATAATTTAGCAGAGGATGAAGAGATGCTGATCTGAAGAGGCCATGTTGATGGTCAGAGGTGGGTCTGCTGACTGGGATGGCTCCTCCACTTCATAGTACTTGGCTGAGGGATCCTAGCTTGAGCAACCTGGGTTTCCCAATACCCAGAGGTGCCCAGGTCAGACCTTCAGGTAGGACAACACACTAGGGCTCAGGACACCAATGACACTGATTCTCTCTCAATGCCCTGGGTCAAGCCACGTTCTGTCTCTGCTGCTCCAGCCACTCATGTGGGTGCTGAAGCCAATGGTTTCACTTTGTACCCTGTCAAAACCTAAGTCAACCAACCACAGAGAGCAGGAGGGGCAGAATCTTGCCTGGTGTGGGCTTGGCACAAGTGCCATGCCTTTTCCCTGCCCTGGGACAGATCTGGAGACCACCCGTGCCACCTTGTTGGTGCCAAGTGCCCAGCACTGAGCAGCAATATGATAGTGGGGGTGGGGGAGCATTTCCATGTGGAGCCGAGAGCCCATCCTTCTTCCTGCGGGTCAGCTCCTGTGATGCTCAAGTAAGGAGTAAATGTCTGAAGGGGGCTGCAAGGCTGCTGGAGAGGGATTCTTCATCAGGGACTGTGGCAAAGGCCAAGGGGTGATGGGTTCAAACTGAAACAGAGGAAGCTCAGGTTAGAGATAAGGCAGAAGTTCTTCCCTGTGAGGGTGCTGAGGCGCTGGCACAGGGTGCCCAGAGAAGCTGTGGCTGCCCCATCCCTGGCAGTGTTCAAGGCCAGGTTGGACACAGGGCTTGGAGCACCCTGCTCTAGTGGAAGGTGTCCCTGCCCGTGGCAGGGCATTGGACCTGGATGAGCTTTAAGGTGCCTTCCAGCCCAAACCAGTCTGGAATTCTATGATTCTGTGACAGATCCATCTGCAGAAGTCCCTCTGCTATGGCCTGCATGGGACTACAGCAACCTGGGTAGCTCACAGCTCCTCTGTGGATGAGCTCATCACTCTGAGCTACAGGGCAGGGACATGGAGGGAGAGCCCTGGTGCTCCATGCTGCAAGGTCTGGCCCATCACAAGGCTCTGGCACTAAGACAGCCCTTGTCCCACATTTGGCAAAGCCAGGTTTCTGCCTCCAGCTACCAAAGCCTCTTGGGCGGCAGTTCAGTGAAGGATGAGTGCTGGAGCCAGGCTTGCAAACACCCAGTGCATGGGCCTGGGTTGGCTCTGGGGCCTTTAACAAAAGCCTGTATAAGAGATTCCCACTGCTTTCTTTCCCCATGCAAATGACACATTAATTATAGAAGTAAAGAGATAGCAGCACATTGTTTAAGTACTGCGCAAGCAAGGAGAAGTTCTGTTTGTTTTTTTTTTCTCCATATTTCATCTTCAAGGCAAAAAACCCAAAGTGTTTTAGGGCAGACGAAAGGATTGTCTCTTTTTCCTGGGAGAACAAACAGCACACACACACCCCCCATGCAGTGGTGCTTTCCCCACCAGGAGATTTCTGGTGTGCTGCATCTGCAACCCATCAGAGGGAAGCGTTTGGGTTCATTGTTCTGCTCCAGGCTCCAAAGAGGCTCTTCTGTTTGGTGCCATCTTTTCACTTAAACTCGGCAAACACGAGCTCTCCTCGCCCCATTTTGGTGTGAAGCCCACTCAGTGGGCTCACACTATGGGACACAGGGAGTGTGCTTGGCGCTCAGCTCAGCGGCGCTGCCAGGAGCTGCTCTGAAATGCCCATAAAAGCCGCTCTGCAGCTATGTGATGTGTCTGAGCAAACACTGTGCACACCTCCAAGCCCTTGTCTCTCTCAGTTAGCTTCAGCTTGGCCTCTTGAGGGAAGGCAGAGCTGGAGAAGATGAGTGGTGACGTACGGAAAGGAATTAAAGTTTGAAAGCACTCACTACTGTCCTCAAAGCAGCTATTCCAGGCATGTGATGTTGGATGAGCTATTCCCCCACTCCTCATCTCTGCCCAGCACCCACCAGGCCACCCAAACTCCTGCACCGCCTCCAGGATGGGGCTATTTGCATCCTGTCGTTTGGTACCGAGATATCAGCGGTCCCCGGCACCAATTTTCCTGCCACAATTTTCATTGCCTCCCTGGCAGTTAAATCCCTCCTGGGGATGTCACAGGTTCAGAGGGGAAGAGGCTGGTCATGCCTCACTGATCAGTTTGGGGTGTGGAGTGGATGCATCAGGGGGTTGTTCTGAGCATTACATGGGGTAATCCTCTGCTCTCCAACCTTTGAGCATCCTCCTATTGCTTTGGAGTTTTCCTGCCTCTTATGACAACTTTGCCTGTAACTGCACTTTGTGTGCACGTGCTCCAAGGCTGCACATTCCCTTCTCCCAGGAGGAGTGATGTGTCCTGCAACGACCACAGTTAAATACCACAAAAGGACTGAGATCAGCAGGGATCTGAATGGTTTGATGGGAGCAGCCCTTCAGCACCCGAACCTTCGTGGTGCTTAGGATCAGCATTGCCACATGGCATTTGGTCCAAAGCATGGAAGGGATTTGGAGCTGCTCTTCAGCCTGGCCTTGGCCAAGGGGGACAGATGAGCCACAGAAGGTTGCGGGGCCAGGAGGAACAGCCATGTATGCTCTGTGTTGGGCAGAGATGGAGACTGGGAGGTAGGGGAAAAATGGAAGGACTCAGTGAGGGCTCGGCAAGCAGCTGGGCTGGGTTAGTTTGGTCAAAAGGAAGTTGAAAGGCGGTCTACTAGCAACTTACAACTTCTATAGGGGTAGGTGCTACAAAGACGGTGGTACTACATTTTCCTTGATAGTTGCAGGTGATATAATGTGGGACAACCGCCAAATATGGTGGCTCAGGAGGATTGGATGTTAAGGAAGACTTCTCCCTGAAGGATGGTGCAGCCTTAGAATAGACACTTGGAGAGGTGGGGTTGCTCCATCCTTGGGGGTTTTCCAGGTAGGACCAAGCTGATCCAGTGCAGGCTGTTGGATGGGAGACTCCAGAGGTCTCTTCCTGCCATCATTATGTGATGCTGTAACAAGTCTTCATACGCGTAGATGCCACTCTATACCAAAAGCAGCATCTCCTCCCTAAAGCTTTCCCCTGCCTGTGGCCAGAAAGGTCTCTGAGAACTCATTTAAGGTCTTGTAAAGAGCTTTTTGTGACACCAGCACCCAGCTTGCCCATGCCCATCACGTGCTGCGGCAATGCCAGCCACTGTGTCAGGGTTTGGTGGTCTGCGCTGCTCGCTTGGAAATCAGGGTTTCTCCACATCCCATGGCTTGTGGCCTCTTTCCAGCTGGTGTTGCAAATCTCAATCCAGAATAATTAACCAGAAAGACTATGGGCATGAGGCATGAGCAGTTGAGAAGTGCACAGAGGGTTCTCTGGGGCAGGATGGAGGAGAGCAGTTGGAATGGTCCAGAGACATGGGGCCTCCCAGGCAAGGACTGGAGGGGGAGTTGGAGCCAGTGGTGAGCAGAGAAAATCCTCCCTTCCCCATACCTCAAATATGTTGGAAGTGGCATGGGAGAGTGAGCTCTGCCCTGGGACAAGTGCCAAGGCTCGGTTGTTGTCCCAGATAAGAAGCAAGAAACAGCAAAACAACCCAGAACCTCATGCAAAGGTGGCTCAGCCTGCGATGGGCTTGAGGGCAGCAGAGACCCACCATGTGACAGCCACCATGATCCCTGAAATGGAGCTCCTCACCTCTCTACAGATGAGTGAATGAGTTCTGGGATCACAAAACAGATAGGCAGCAGATAGAGAATGTAGGAGCCCAGCTGGAGAGGGACATCTCTCGTTACCTCCCTTAATAGCATCTGAGCAGCTGGAGCCTGCTCCTGGCTCTCCAGCCTCCTTAGCTGGTAACTTGCTTGTTCAAGAGTGAGAAAGAGCCCTTGGATAAGGTCAAGCTAAGAAACGGTGTGAAAACACATGATTGTGTGCAGATGCTTGTAATTTCAAGTCCCACCTTGGTCTCTCAGCTGATTACAACCTATTTCTATCTTAAGTACTTAAGTAACCCCTTAGCTAGGCACTGCTTGATGGGTGTGAGCACCTCATTGCTTTTACTCCTTTCTCTTGGCAAGGCACTGCAGTTTCCATCATTTACAGCATTATTAGAGCTGTTTGCATGGGGCATCATGATAAGGTGGTTGGGGACAGTTATAGCCCTGTGCATGCTGCTTGTCCCTGTGTGTGAAGTAGCGCAGAGAAGATCTGGAAGCTGCTGTGGAGGTGAAGATGCTGTTTTCCAGCTTGCAGTGACCTGTCTGGGGCTCAAGGCTTGCAGGTCTCCCTTGCAAGCTGCTTTCTGAGCCCTACCACATGCTAGTGGCAGCTCTATTGGTTTTAGGTGGGCACTGCTGCTGAGTTACCTAAGCAAACTACATAGGTCACAAAACTGCAAGTGAAGTGCATGTTCAAATGACCACAGGAAATGATGTAGTCTTGGGCACAGGAGTAACTTTTTGGTCTCTTTCAGGTGTTTTTCATCAATGTGGATTTGACTTTGTTGTCAGCTTTTTCACCCCAAATGGGAACCAGTGTGGGAAAGGTTGGTGGGTGCAGGCTGGATAGTCATAGCATCATCTCAGCATTTCTAACTAGAGCATTTTGGTGCATATGGTATGGCAAGGACTGGGTCTCTGATGCAGACCTTGGCTGGTCTGCAGAGGTAGAGGATGTTGTGTGATAGATGCCTGAGGGTGATGAGTGCAAAAATACATAGCTGTAAGACTTGGATAGGCATGATCCAAACCAGAGTGTGAACCTGGTCCTGCACCACTTCAGCTGCTGCCATCTCAGATTACACAGTTAAAGCTGAGCATCTCCACATGGAAGTGGAGAATCAGCCAAAGAAAAAGTCCTCAGCCAAAACCGCTGCAGAGCCATCACTGTTTGGTGGTGGGCTGGCTCACCTGCACGAGCTGGCAGCAGCAACTGCTTTATTTGTCCCACTTTTTGTCCATCCTTCAAGCTTCTGGAGGCAGAAAATACCATCAGGGGCTCCATGTGCTGAAGCACATGCTGCTTCTCTGCAGTGCTCTGGGAGAGGAGAGACTGCCTGGGTGTGATGTTTATGAAGATCTTAAAGGGACTTAGGAGCCACAAGATGCTGGGACATAAGGATGCTGCCACCAGATGCAGCTCTGAGAAGCAGTGATGCAAAGAGAATACTCTCTTGCCCAACAGTCACATCATGATCTTGCCTACAGAATAAACCACAGGTTATAGGCCATCAGTCTGGCAGCGATGTGATGGACCCACCGTTCTTGCCCCAGTGCAATGGACACAGCAGCTCTGCCACTTGCAGTGGGTGGGTTTGCTTCTCTGGAAGAGACAGCAGTTTCCTCCTTGGGGGTCTGGCAAAATCCCACTGCTGCTTCTGACTTCCACCCTCTGTGCCTCCCTCCGCTTACCGCAGGCTCTGCATCTTGTGACTTCAGCTGTGTAGAAAGTAAATGAAAACAACACCAACCAGCGAGGAAGCTCTGCGACGTTACGCTGCTTTTGGCTTAGGTCAGGAAGCAAATATTCCTCGTCTTCATCAGGGCAGGCTCGCTTCGAGTCTTCTTAGCACACAGGCAACTCTACTCCTGGGAGTTATTCCTATGATGCCTTACATGGGATGGGGTTATGGTGAAGCACAGCACCATCAGAGAAAGCCCTTTCTTTGCTGAAGCTCTGTTGTGCCGAGCTCCATGGGTGGGTTGGGGGGGACTCTCCCTATGGTTCAGTGGGGTTGGGTGTGAAAGGTCTCCCAAAAAAATGTGCTGCAGGACATCACTGTACATGAGGAGGTTGTTTTTAAAATGAAAAAGTGTGGGGTTTTCCTCTCCTCTCAGAGGACCCAGCAGGGACCATGCTCTGTGGCTGAGCCCCTCATTGCACAGCCTTACAAAAAGAAGTTGTTACTTTGCTGCTGTCTGTAAAAGAACTCAATACATAAATCTATGGTGCCACATGCAAACAGCTGCTGCTAAAAGCCCTAACCTAGAAAAAGAGGAAATGAAAAGCCAAGGCTCCCAGAAGGATGTTTCCTCCCCTCCAACACATCTCCTGCAGTGAACCACCACCGCACCGCAGATACTTGACTACCAGAACCACCCCAGCAATGGAGCTGCCTGTAGGTTGTCGTGGTGCTTTGACCTGGAGCTCCATGGGTTGTGCTGGATGATGCTTGTTGCACGGGGATGGCTGAGGTTAGGCAGCCTCTAATAACTAGCTGGTGAAGCAAGACAGAAGCTGGGGCTTGAACAGGACCCTAAACCCAGGTGTGAGTGGAGAAATTAGCTGTGATTGTCCCCAGCTAGGCTCACACCTCTTCACAACATACACATGAGCAAAACATTATCCCTCAGCTACAGCAAATGGTGGCTCAGGGGGTGGTCATGGGGTCGATTTGATTTTGAAGTGACATTCAGTGCAGTTGGGACAGCACAGGCCAGGGGTGCATTAGAGCAGCTCCAGACAGGGCTCACCCTGGCAAGCCAAAGTCTGAGGGTACAAGTTGCTTTGACAGCTCTGGGGGGTTATGGGTTCACTGGGGCAGGGTAGGGATGATGTTTTGCCCAGCCCCAGCACTGAGGAAGCGGAAAGGACTGGGTACAAGCAATGCTGTAACTAGCTCAGATCCCCTGAGCATCTCCCGCTTAGAGTTATAGAATGGTTTGGACTGGAAGGCACATTAAGGATCATCTAGTTCCAAACTTTGCTTGTTGAGTTGACCCCAGACCCTCTGGGTTTTGCACATCTCCCTGCACAGGGACCTGTCACAGCAGAGATGGGAATGGGTCGAGCTATTCCCTGGGAATGTCGGGGATCTCCATCCAGGAGCTGGGAGCCCAACCCATGCCCATCTTCCTGCTTGCTTTGTTAGGATGAGGCTGGTGAGGCACTGATGTGGGCAGGGAGAAGGGCAGGACGATGGACGTACCTCAACCCGGTTTGTCTTCCCAGCCTGAGCGCAAGGCTGTGATCGTGGCACCCACCGGCTGTCTGCGGGGATGTGGGACAGCTCTGGCAAGAAGAACTGGGCTGCTGTCCCCAGGGAATCAGGCACTGCTGTTTCAGGGGATGTGGGGCTGCTCTCCCGGGGTCTCAGCACCACATCCTGGGGGATGTAGGGCCGCTGTCCCCGTGTTATGTGACCCATGTCCCAATCTCCTGAGGCTGCTGCTCCTGGGGCTCGGGGCTTTCCTCAGGGGGTCACATAGGGGCCGTCTCGGGGGGTTCTGACCCCCTCGGGGTTCAGTCACATCCCGCCGCCCCGGGGGCACCAATGGGGAGCAGCCCGGCCCCACTGCGGGCGGAGGGGGGGACGGGCCCTTTAAGAAAGCCGAAGCCCAAAAGTTCATCAAAGTTTAGAAAGTTTTGGTAGGAAGGGGGGAGGACAACAGTAATTAACAGGACTCGCTCCCAACGAGAGGAGAGCAGCGGCGCCGCTCCCCCGGGGCCGGGCCGGGACGGGATTGGCGGCGGGAGGCCCGGGGGCG
>JASSUY010018353.1:0-16055 GCA_032466535.1 Forpus xanthops | reverse complement strand
AAGGCTGCATGGAGACCTCATAGCAGCCTTCCAGTATCTGAAGGGGGCCTATAGGGGTGCTGGGGAGGGACTCTTCAGGAGGGACTGTAGTGATAGGACAAGGGGTAATGGGTTCAAACTTAAACAGGAGAAGTTTAGATTGGACCTGCAGAAAGAAATTCTTTACTGTGAGGGTGGTGAGGCACTGGAATGGGTTGCCCAGGGAAGTTGTGAATGCTCCATCACTGGCTGTGTTCAGGGTCGGGTTGGACACAGCCTTGGGTGGCATGGTTTAGTGTGAGGTGTCCCTGCCCATGGCAGTGGGGTTTGGAACTAGATGATCTTAAGGTCCTTTCCAACCCTAACTATTCTATGATTCTATGAAATATTTTCCTTCAATATTCTTTGTATTTAGTGTTTTTTTAGTTAAGTTCTTTTATCTTTGACAACATATATTCAGGATAATTCTGTTTTATACCCCAATAAAACTAATGCTTTCACTGCTTCCCATATTTTTCCCCAGACTAGTTCACAGTAAATAGTATACCTGATAAACAACTGACCACAGATGATACTCATCTTGCTGAGACAAAAAGCACAGATTTTTTTCTTTTGTTTATGTTATAGCCATGAGAAAGTACAATTTACGTGTTCAAATACAGAATTCTCAATGCTACTTCTTTGATTATTTCCTAGTCAATAAATCCATAATCTCCTGGGCTGCTGAGTATCACTGTGTTTAACGCTTGAAGAAGTAAAGCCTGATTGAATAAAAAGATAAAATACCTCTGCTCTGTAAAGGAGAATTTTGCTAAGGGGCAACACTACAATATTAGCGTCTGTCCTAAAGCTAAAACCCAATACTGTCTGAATTACAAACACTCCTGCAGCATCTGGCAGATTCATGGCTGCTTCTCCCTTTTGCTTGCCTACTGTACTTGCCAGTTCCTGGAAAATAGTTGTCTCTGTCACTTCTGTATCTAAACAATATCCCTCTTGAATTTTAACTGCTACACAAATAGAAATATGACATAAGGGACAAAAGATAATTTTGGCCTGCTGACATTTTTTCGTGTCCATGGGTTAAAGAAAGTTAATAAGAGTTTACTGTGCGTACCACTTGCACACTAAAAATGCTCCTCAAGAGGTTAAAAGTTCAAAGTTGAGTCAAAGTCTGCACTGCCTCCACTCTTCCCTTTTAATTATCTGAGGTCAGGAAGTTAATAATACCAGAAATCCCCAGTAGAGACCTCTTGCTCAGTGTATGAACTTTAAACTTGTTCAGCTTTTTTCAAAGGGTAAAAAGTTCAGTGAAAACACAGTGGATTTTCGCTCTGGTCTTCACCAATTCAACCTCAAGGGTTAAAAGTTTAACTGTAAAAGAGGAACCTTTGTTCTCTGAGCTACGTTTAGAGAGTTCACTTATTAAAAGGTAAAGATTTCAAACAGCAGCTAAAGTCCAAAGTGATTCTTTTCCATAATGATGAAAATATCACAATAAAAGAGTCCTTTGATCTGTTATCACTTCCCTCAGAAGTGACTGTCAAAACTTATTTTTCTGTTTATTTTGAACTTTGGACGAGTAATGGAGCCACATGGGTCCCTAAGGCCACGTATATCTGTTAAACAGCAACATGCTGCATTTGTGAATTTGTCCTATGTTTTTCAGCCAGGCAGTATCTTTTCCCTACTGAAACATTTATGGCAGATGTTTCTCCACCAGGACTTTTTGCACCGTTTATTTCACATAAGCTCAGGTTCACAGTTCTGTCAATGGTGAAATGTGTCAAGTATAGGTGTTTTCATTATCTTCATTCTCTAAAGAATCACATCCCCATGCTGACCTATCAGAAAATATACAAAACAGTTAATCTAAAATAAATCTGCTTTTATATAGCGCAGTTCGAATTTGTGCTATGGGAGTTCCCTGAGGGGTATTCATTAGGTGTAAAGAGACTGATACTAATTAGTGTGGGTCAAAAGGTTTCCAAAAAGAGCAAAAGCCAACAGAAATGTTACTTTTGTTTTTAATATCTGTCCCATGTTAATGGCCAGGATAAGAATTTATGAAACTGAAATAGGAAATGCCCTTGGCTTGGAAGATAATAGATCACTATGCATTAATTTGGGATAACTGCAGTCTCAAAAAAACAACAAATTCTAATTTGAGCTCTCTTTAGGGAATTTCTCATAATGTGAGTTTTGGGTTGCCATGGTGTAAGTGGTCTTTTTATTAAAGATCAGCTTATTAAAGTTCAAATATTCCCAGAACAGTTCAGTACCGCTTCATTTATAAAGAAGTTGAAGCTCAGCATTTCAGTCTTGCTGTATCCACAAGCAAAAACCTTTCACTATGTGCCTGAAAGCGTTGCTTTGACCGATACCTGTGACCCTCTTCTTTGATACAAACCTCAGCAGAAACAAAACAAGTGCTCACTTCAGCACGCTTTGTATCAGACCATCTCATTCTTAGAACATAGCTGAATCATAGAATCAGAGAATAATTAGGGTTGGAAAGGACCATAAGATTATCTAGTTCCAACCCCCCTGCTATGGGCAGGGACATCCCACATTAAACCATGCCACCCAAGGCTATGTCCAACCCGGCCTTGATGGTTATTTCCTCATCTTGCTCTACCTGCCTCATGCTGTGAAGGATGATTCAGTTTTGAGAAATGAAATTTTAAATCTAACTCAGCTCTAGAATTTCTTTCACTGGCACGTAACCCACACTTTGCATTTCCAGGACTTTTTCATAGAATAATGTTGACTACTGTGTCTATGAAGAAGTACGCACTTTGCAATGGACCTGCAAATCTTCACTATTCAGAAGCTTGTCCTGCATTACCCTTGTCATTTTTAGTTCTCCTACACATTATGCAGGGCCTGTTATTCCATTTAACCTATCAAGCACCTCTCTTTTACCATTTTGGTCACTTGTTTATACTGTCTAATGAAGACTAGAGGAAAAATAAGTTTCTATGAATACTCAGAAAAAAACATTTTCTCCTTTATGTGATCAGCAATTGACTCCAGCACACGAGCTGTTTTCAATTCAGTTCAGTAGGAAAAGTTTACTATTTTTGGCAGAACTAGTTCACTAGGTCCAGCAGTCCTAAAGTTCATCTAATGATGGTGACCTTACTAAAGGTTCTAGTTGTGTCAGCCAGCTATATTTAAAGGAGTCTCCCCAAGAAGGTGCTTGGTACTAACTCTGCATGAGCTTGTTTAGCAAGCTGTGTTCAAATCCCCCAAGCTCACAAATTAACAACATATTCTGTAGGCTATAGGCCATCCACATAGAGGAAAGGATGACTGAATCTGATTATGAAACCATTTATGAGACTTGCAATAGGTGGCATAGCATGATTTTTTACTGGAAGAAGCTCCTTTTGGATGTAATTGTCATTTTACTCAACTAATTACAACTATGCATAATAAAAAAAAAAAAAAAGGAAGACTTCAATACAGCTGACGCTGACAATATTTGTGTAAAGCGTGACTGTCTCACAAACATAATTTGAGTTCAAGTGATTCCAGGACCAAATTGAATACCTGGCAATCAGACCTCCATAAATCATCATTTTAAATGAAGCGTATGATTTCAGCTTCAGCAAGACACAAAGTAGTCTACTTGACTTTTGCTTCTCTATCATTCTCCACATAAGCCCTTTTGCTTTTAACTATAGCTGTTCCATGTCTCAGCTCCACCTTTGTACAGGCTAACTCAAACAGGCTTTTGCTGTGTCTTAATTTTCAGGCTAAAAATTAGGTTATTTTTATTTGCAGTAAAATAAACTTCATGGGCGAAACTGCTAACACCTACTATCCTCTCTTGAAGCTGGGTTGCTGGGGTTTTTTTGACAGTGCAATTGTAGCCATAGAGTTCAAAAACAGTACTTCAGAGAGTTTCATTACTCATCTCTGCCATCATCTCACCCCTTTCATACACTTAAATCTACACAAAAGCACTTCTGAGTGCAAAATTCAGCCTCTGACAACTAGGATAGGAGAAGTGCTTTCTAGAACAAGAGCTCTGACCCATGAGCACCATCAAGTTACACTGGATAGAGTAGCGGATTATGCTTCCCACCTGCCCTCCTGGCTGGTGAAACAGTAAAGTGTTTCTGCTCTTCTGTTTCTTTAATTTCACTGCTCTGTGATTTAATACAGTATGCAGGAGTTGTGGTAGTTGATATGCAATCACACATTCGGATCTGTTGCCTCTGCATCAAGGGCAATGACCTACCACTGAGGAATGGGGAAGGGTGTTAACCTTTGAAATTTAACCCAAATGAGTCCCTGGGACTTGTGAGAAGAACCCTGGATGACATACCATACTGAAGGGAGGAGGAAGGGAGGAGGGCAGGTTTTAGATGTTTTTATCATCTCTGCACTTTTTCAGGATGCTAGGGTGTGTTTCATTTTCAATTGCTCCTTTTAATCCTCTGCTAAGTCATTCTGCATCACTTGTGCCCTTTTACTGTAAGCCTAACTGACAAAGCTCTGTCCCTTGCCCTACAGGAACATACTGCCATGATAGATACCACGGAAAATCAAAGTAATTTGAATGTCTTTCCTACAAAGAAAGCTCTTCTGGAGGAACCGCTTCTCATGACATGCTCTGTATGAGAAGAGAAGGAGAAAACATAGAGTCAGTCACCATATGCTACGAAAGGCACCCACAGATCGCACATAATCTGATTCTATAGCCCCTAAGTTTAGAACTAATGGGTCCTTTTTGACAAATGGATCTTTCCTCATAATGTTATCCCTGTTCATCTGAAATGGAAACAGCCAAGAAAAATAGCTTTGTGCCTGCTGCCTGCAGTACATTTCACATGAAACCTGTAAAAAATCAGTCACAAGGCATTGAATAGCAGACTGCTATCTACAGACAGCTCTAACAAGCAATATGGGTTCTTATTATTCTTTTATTGTAGCATTTTCATGGCTATTATTTTACTAGACTGGACCCACTTAATAAAAGGATAATATATCTTGTGAGTGAATGATCAGATTATCTATCTGATAGCTGCAGACAAAGGTGATGTGAAAGAGCCTCCCTCTGCACCCAAATCCTTCTACAGGTGATTCATTTGCAATTTCTGTAGCTAAACCCAACAGATCTTATAGGGAAGGGTAAGATTAATGTTAATTTAATTATTTGCTAATTCAGAGGACAGAAAAATCTCATCTTCCCTTATGAGTACAAACTCTCTTCTGAGCTCAGTCTGATGTGCTGACTGCCATTAGACCCATGGTTACACTTGCCAAAATTTCGTCCCATGCAACCAAGAGAAATTAAAGCTTATGAAATCAGAGTTTTCAAATACTCCCTCAAGACCCAGGCCCTGAAGTACTGAGCCTTTTGTCCTTTCAAGAACAGCAACAAATGGAAATTCTTCAGGGTGTGAAAAAAGTCTGAAGCAAGCTTTGCAAATGAAAACACACGGCAGGGCCCTTTTTCCCCATTCAGGGAGCACACATGTGGAGAACAGCTTGGTCTAGTTTGGAATGTACTGGGCATTGAAACACAGTTTCTTCTAAAGACTTAGCTGAATTAGAAGAGTAGATCTCAATAAAAACAGAAAGATGAGCGCAGAACAATACTAAAATACTCTCATCAGAACCAACTGTGAGATAAGTAGTCCTAAAACAGCGGAGTCTTTCAAAAAAACCCACAAATTAACTTAAACACAGCTTTTGCCACCAGCTTGTGTGTTAGTCCTCTTATTCCTTTTACAGACAAAGGACGTTGAAGGTCATTACAGCAAAGAGCTCCAGGCAAGTTTTTCAAAGAAGTTCACAACCCCTTGTGAAGACAATTCACTTCCATAAATTACTGGGTGATAACCAGCATGAACATTGAAAAGATTTGGGCAATACCCAGTGGGGAAAAAGAAATCTGCTTTGAATTATCAAAAAATATAAGCAAGCCATGTAGAAATAATTAATCATATGCAATCCATTGCAATTAAAAGTGTATTCTTAAACAGCTTCCTGATCGAGAACAAATGCCTCATTAATCTGGAACACATCGACTTAGGAGCACAAGAAATGTCAAGCAGAGAATGATGACCAGCATGACATGGAACTCCACATGCTGCATGTGCTCCATCTCAAAGGCTTACAGAGAACAGTCAATGCAAAGGTCAGTGAATGTGGTGAGTTGGAAAAAATTCCATTGACATTTGATTTTTTTAAAGTTAAATTATTTCACCGTAGACCACTAAACATTGTAGGAGTTCTAAAGTGGTTGCATTGTCATCCCATCTGCTGTTGTTTTCAGACATGCCTTCTACACCAGTATTTCCCTGGGAACACTTCTACTGCTATTACATTTAAAAAAAAAATAAATATATATATATAGTTGCAGTTGCATCTTAGTATATCACATCCACATACCACAAATGCGAGTTTACTCCCTCTTTGACACAAGTGAATTAAGAGGGGCGCAACTCTAATGGAACAACTCCAAACCTGATCCAATACATCTTACCTCTCAGCAGAGTTTACTGTCCTGGGCTTGGTACCATGTTATTAAGTTGGCAAGTATGTTGTTCAACAGAAGGCAAGTTCTTGGAAAGCTCCCTTCTGGATTGAAATATATGCCTTGAAAAGGCTTCAATTTTATGAAACTATTGTTGATTTTCAAAAGCCATAGTCTAACATAAAAATCTTTTACTGTTAAAGAATTGCAGTTTAGAGAGGAAATTTCCATTGCAATATTTTACAGTAGAATCACTGGTACAAATAATGTAAGATCATTTCTCCTTAAAGATTTAACTTTGTCAGATTTCACCCAGGGAGTCAGAATTTGCTATGGTGGCAAAATCAGTCTTTTTGGGTCTTAATAACACAATCACGAGCAAAACTTTGTAGAGGAGCTGCATCAGCAGACCTCTTTCAGCTGTGAATTTAGCTTTAGACCATCAGGCCATTTGATCTCAACACCAGCTTGAAATGAAGAGGGTTTATACAGCTGCTCTGCAGCTTTGGAAGCTCAGTTAGCACCTCTTTCCTTTGGTCTACATAAGGAAGAACATGAAGTGTCCATTTGTGGCTTCTCCTGCTACCATATTATGCAGCCATTTCAATTCCACGGAAAGATGTTGCCTTTGACAAAAATGCAGATTCATGTTATGCTTCCAGTTTCTCAAAAGAAAGGGAGCTGCATGTAAAAAACTGAAGTATATATGGGGAAAATTTTAGGTTTGCTCAAAAGTTGTCTCCTGGTTCAGAAGTAACTGCACTGTACTAACACTGTCCCTCTGGATGAACTGTGGCATTAGAGTACAGGAGTTATCTAGTGAGCTTCTTATGATGACGATGATCTGATGATGATCTGTTTTGTATCTTCTCTCTCTATTCCCCAGATGGTATTGGCAACTATACAGAGTGAAGTTCAGGAGACTTGTTGGACAGAGGTTAAACCTACTACTAACTTGAAAGATTTTTAAATTTATTCAAGTTAAATTTCTGTACTGTGTTTATGCCATTGTGTTTAAATTGCCTGAAAAGGAGGTGGATTATAGAACAAAACAAAAGAAAATTTAACAAGCATGGGGGAAAGTCTTGACTGCATCAGCTACCCAATCAGAAGATAATGCAATACAACATAATTACAACATAGAGGTTGTAACATAATACACAGGTAACCAACAGGACTTCAGAAACAAGTATTAAAATCAAAATCTCACAGGAAGCTTGATTTCAACATGAAGCATTGAAAAAATGCTTTGTCAAACGATTCTGAACAATTAATGCATTAAAGGACATCACGGTCTTCACTGGGCTATTCCATGAACAGAGAACAGTAACATTCATCAATTAAAACACTAATTGTACTTAAGTCATTCTAGTCTCTCTGGATGTTGTGGTAGGAAGATGTTTCTTAGCACTTTCATTTTTCAGTGACATCACTAAAAAATGTTAAAAACCATTTTCCAAACGTAGTACTATAATTGGATCATGCTGTTTGTTTTATTGGAGCTCATCTAGATTTTCCATACACTTTCCCAACCTGGAAGCTCCCTTTGAGGAGAGGCTTAGCTCCCAGCATTCACTTGCCATTGTAGACTGCTATATTTTCAGTGCTGATTGGAGAAATGGGAATATATGTTAATAATACTGTATTAGGATAATGCTGGGTGTAGATGTAAAGATTCTCAGGAAGAGTAGTGCTGTTTGATACTGTCAGGCGAAATGTGGGACCACAACAAAGGGCTAGTTTATTGATCATTCACTCATACTCCAGTCAGTGCAAGGAGCACAGACAATCATGCAGAAGGTTGCAGAGGAAAAGTGGATGATTGGGTCAGCTGTCCAGTTGGGAATCAACTCATGGATATCCCTGCCTCATCTTATATTTCTTTTTGGTTTTAACAGTACATTATATATATGCCCACGCAGTTATGCAACAAACAATACACCGTTGCAATAAATAGAAGCTAGGGTCACTGTGACCTGATGAATGTCAGTGGTGGCAGGATGTTCATTCCATAAACTGGGATGAGATAGCATATGCTGAGCCATGTCCTTGACTCCTTGCCAACCTTCCAAGCCCTCCCCTTGCACTGAGTGCCATCATGGAGGATGTTTTTAGAGGCATGATAGGAAAAGTGGGTGAAATTCTATGACCTGCTCCATTATGATCAAGCTCTTCTGTATCCTTTCACTTCTCTCCTTGCAAACAACCTCCAAATATTTTCTTCCTCTTACAGCACTGTATGATGCCCAGTGGATAAATCTATTTTGGCTCTATCAGTTCATCAGCAATTATCTGCCACATGACTATAAAGAAATCTAATAACATGTCAGTAATTTAAATATGTGAGCGTATTATAAAACCACACTTAATTTTCATGCATACAAAACTTACTAGGTTGTAGTAAGTTATAGTTTAAAATGAATCCTCAGATAATCTATTACTTATTTTGTCATGCTAAATACAGCGTACAGCACAGACCTCTGTCAAACCATGCAGGGTGCCCTTCAAGCAGCAGAAACATGCGTGCCTGCCTGATCAGAAAGGATCAGGATGAAGCATTTTTAAGAGAACAGCCTGGACTTTTCAGTTTTAGTCAGATCTGTATCATTTTGCTGATATGAATTTTACAGTGTGACACTGTTTTTTTTTTTTTATATTAAACATCACTTTTTTGCACTGAACTATCTTCTTTTGGTTGACACTGTTTAATAATGTCTAATCTTCATTAATCCCTTGGTGTTCACCATAGTAACACTAATCATGATGGCATCTTTGGTATTAATCCAGATGTCATATACACATTTGTAGGAATCCCATTATAATCCAGCAGTAATTAGTTTACTGTTCCTGCCAATTCTGATTGAAAATTTAAGCACTATAGCACAAATATAATTCTGAGAATTGAGAAGTCTTGGGTACACTCTGTATACTTGGTAAGAAGTTTAATGACTATTGTTACTGCTTTTATTAAATTATTTGCTTAAAATGTATTTCAGCTGTCTCATAAATAAACATTATATTGTTTACCATTACTTGCTTCATAGTAACATATGCACAATAGCTGTCAATTATCTAAAGCTTAAACTGCTTTGAACAGCAGTTTAAGCTGATCCAACTAACGTCATAGTGAGGCAATTTAGGAGAATTCATACCCCTTCTGAGGTACTTCTGCTCTTCTGGCTCAGCTTAAGGGGTGGCCGTGTGGTGGGAAGTAGCATCTTGAGCGCACACAGTTGTGTTTGCAGTCTTTGGCTGACCACGGCCTAAAGCTCTTAAGTACTCAATTTTAAAATAGAGACTTCAAGTAACATTCCAGATGTTTTCTAGCAAAGCAAGATCTGTCTGGCTGAAATTTGTATTATAATATCTTACCTTTTTTCCCCACTCATATTTTGTCCACCCATATATTAAACTACAATTAACACTCTACTAGCTATCTCTGGTCTATTATTTACTGTCAGTGTCTTATTAATTACATTGCACAGTTGTTCATTTGACGCTCCAAAACTATTAATAGCATTTCTCAATAAATCCAGGAATAAAATGTAGTTAAAAAAACCTGATGGTTTTAGTGTTATGGTATCTCTCACTACTCTTCATATGGATTTCTAACAGGGCTAAATGAGATGTCAGTTCTCTAATTAGGTTTCTTTCAAAATGCATTGTATCAGTAACTAAGCCTAGATAACATATTATGACAGCATGACAGTAGAGTAAGGGAAGACATACATGTGGAGCAGGAGCCAGGAAAAATAGATCTCAGTTACAGACTTCTTGTATGCTACGATTCATTCAACCATAGAGCACCTTCCTGTGTCACAGCTTTTGCCATCTAAAATGAAGAAGAAATCATGTTGAACTCATGGACTTTCCATACATCTGTCAGAGTAGATGATCAAGCTCCTGCAGCTAACACAATCCATAAAATTAAAGTATAAGCTCATGCGGCGCCTTAACAAAGCATACTCTTGTCTATGTTTTACTAATGCTTCAAAGTCACCCAAGCTTAAATAAGCTGAAGTATTTCACATGTAGTACCACTCAGGATAATAAAACTCAGCACTGCATAGAGACCACAGTCCAGCTCCCACATTATAACCCTGCAACTTAAATCTGGTGTCCTATGTTCTAGTCTAGAGACACCAACAAACAGAACAGACCTTTCTTTTTGTCGTTCTGATATCTGATGCCCTTGCAAATTACACATCTAACTCGCTACAGGCTCAAACTTCAGAGCAAAACTCAAGTAAACACTTTATGTCTCAGTAAATAGATGTAAAACAATGCTGTGCCTAGTAATCTCTCCAGCCCTGCAAATAAATGCCACTGAATTTTCAGCTACTTATAGCTATGTAATAGGGCAGGAATAATTGTCTCTTGGCTAGACATATTCTTGGTAGCGACAAAGTGAAATCACAAGAGGAAAGAATTCTATGCTCTTGACCTCACTTACATTACTACTGGTGATAAATTATTTCTACTACCTCCAAATACACTTACAGTTTTTAAATACAGAAACCTGTGCAGCTAAGTTAAAAAAAAAAAATCACAGCTCTGCAATAGAAAACTCATTTCTTTTCATATGTGAAAATATGCATTGCACCAGATTGATGGAAGTGTTTCTACAGCAGACTCAAAAAGAATAACCAGACTGTGAGGAAGACTGACAGCTGACTCAGGTACTCACTAGAAAACATTTAGCTACACAATTAATTGACTGGATGGCAAACTTTCAAAAATCCAAATAAAAAAGAAATTAATTCCACTCTAAAACACTTCTTCATAATTCCAGATTGTATGATTTGTGTGCCTGCCAAGAAAAGCAGGCTGAAAGAGAAACCTATTCAGTCTCCCTCAGTTCAACATTGGTTGAAAGTCCCCAGCCAGAATCCTTCTGTTCCTTCAGTTACATCAGAAGAATCACTCTATCTCGTGAAAAAATGAAAAATCACAGTTTAACAGGGAAAAGGCTAATTAATGCTTCAATGGCAAAGCACAGTAAGATTTTTAGCAAATATTGCATGAAACCATACATTAAAAAGAACAGCATTAGCATAGCAATAATGTATAATTATCTCACTTATCTCACCTCAAATAGGTGCCCTAAAGAAGGCAAAAACTAATACCCTCATTTTATAGCTAGCATACAACAGAGCAAAATATTTCTCAAAGTTATGTAGTAGAGCACATAATGAGTTCAGGCATCCCACACAACTTTGGCTTTACTACAAATTACTGTTTCTGTAAAAGAACACCAGCAACATCTGAGACTGTGCAGAAGAAAATAGTATTTTACAGATCTCTGACCTCATGATGCATTAAAGCCTTACTACGGAATTCTGCAACCTAGAACACCAGTTTGTTTGTCTTCAGAGTCCAGGAAAAAGAAATGGTTTGAAAATGATAAAAGATGATAAGAAATATTTCATCCAATTTCTAAAGTTATTTCAATAGCAAACTTCATAAAAAAGCACCTACGTTCCTCATTACTTGCATGTGAACTTAGACTTTATGTAAGAGAGGGACCCCATTCTTAGGGTATATTAGGATATTCAGATATATTAGCCTGCTTGCTTTGTTTCCAAAAATGCTGTGTAAAGTTTTACACTTACCATATTGATTCAAAACACAGTGAAAATCCCCACTAGCTAAATACAAACACATACATATGTTCCTATAGCATTACAGAGGTAAACAAGGCTAATAATCAGTTACATTCTAAGACAGCTAGATTGCAAAATGCAACCTGTTTTGCACAGGACTTTGCAATTTTAGGAGCCTAAGTACTGTGCCAGGGCGCAAAGGTACTGCTGCAATGTCTTAGCTGAGAGACACAGTAAAGTGCCATGTCTGGTAGCTAAAGGCACATCCAAAGGAATGTGCCTCACCAGCAAAATGGGGAGTCATTAGAAGGCCAAGTGTGGAGCCAGGTCATACTAGACAACAGGCCACAGGGTTATAAGCCTGGGGAGGGTTTTGGGCAACATCACATCCTGCAAGGAAGGGCTTGAATTAGAACAAGCAAGAAAACTAAGACTGAAATACATTTTAAGCATGTAATCTCCCATCATGTGGTATTATTCAGCAAGCTGCTTGAGCTTGGGGATGACAGGGCTTATTCTCTTAGTCAGAGCTGGTGCGTTAGCAGGAGATTATTGCTGTGCATGTAACAGAAAAGGAAAAGGATTGCAGTGCTTCTGACGTAGGAGAAAAAGGAGGTTACGCAGCATGAGCCAGAGAAGGGAAAAGATCTACAGGCACAATGGAAGGAGCATGTGACCATCCCCGTGATTAATAATGAAAGGGCTGGCAGCCTCTCTGACAGTAGGGATCAGTTGTTTTAAGTCAAAATCACAGTAATTGAATCTCAAAGCAAAAAGTCACTAAACAGTCATTTTGAGAGGGAAAAAAAGTATAAATTATTAAATTTATATAAGGTTAGCATCTCTGAGATTACGCTAAGTATTCCTGCATAGGCCTGTACAGTTTGTTGTGCAGGAATGATTCATTTAGAGATGCAAATCCTGCTATGACCACTTGATAGACGGCGGAAGTCCTCAAAAGCAAGCTGGATAAGCTGACTCCATTGCTTTCACTAGGGCTGAACCTGTGCCATCATTTTACAGAATCAATACCTAGAGATGCTTCCAAGGCATCACAATAAAATTTTGGCATTGTTACAAATGAGAAAGCATCCTCTTCAGATCTGCATGTATGTGCTGCCGTTTGGGGAGATTTGAGCTTCTAAATCTTTCATCCCTCTTACAGCAACAAGAACCAAAGAACTACTGTGCACTTAAGGAAACCAGTGGGGATAAGAAAGGTATTAAATAAGGTTCACTGAAGTTTCAGCACCTCATTTGTACTTTTTCAAATGAGATAAAAAGTAATAAGGTTGCAAATGCCTCTAGTTAAGACTATCACATCACTATATGCATATAACAGTAAACAGCTGGTAATTCAAGTCACTGATTTATATTTATCAGACATATGAAAGGCTAGATTCATATTTTTTTTCCTAAAAAAATCAATATATAAATTAGTAAGGGTTTAGGGCATGCAGGCTCCTGTCATAGTCATTCCAAGTGCTCTTTTGTCAACTTGTCAGGTGGAAATCAGCTAAAAAAAACATTTATTATTCTTCCTTATTTGAAAAGGCAGCAACAGCAGCAGCATGCCTGTTTCTTCTCTGGGAATTTTTCCACATATTTTCTATCTTTTATTTTCAGTCTTTGCCTATTGCATTGATCTTTCCATGCAATTTTACTACATTCTCTGCTTTATATTCTTCTAGGCTCAGTAATTGTTTTGACACCCAGCTTATCTTTTATAAGGACCAGCAGAGTTTTCAATGCTATAGGTGGGCTCCAGAACTTCATTGTTGCTTCATGACTGTACTACACTTAAAAACTCATAGCATAAACTACATGTAAATCTAGTACCAAAACCTGTTAGACCTTTTGCCCTATATACTTCCATGCTCTGCTGTTTCTGTCTTGTAGAGATGCATTAACCCTACTGCACTCCGAGACTGCTCTTGGTAGTTTCTCTGGAGACCTTAACTTTTCTTGTTCTAGATTTGAAATCCTACTTTAATGCCACTTGCTGCCTGATAGCTGACCAGTTATTTTTTCTTGGATGCCATGTCTAACCAATCAATTTAGGTGTTATTTTGAAGGCTAGAAAGGAAAAAGTAGAGGAAAGGATACTAAGGCAGCAAAAACGTAAATAGGAGAAAAGTATAGATGAGATACCTAACAGAAGAACTCCAGCTAACTATAATTACCAGAGCCTCAATTTAACTGTGCTACACTGATTTTTGCAAAACGAGCTTCTAATCTATTAAAGATGAAGCTAAGAGCTTCTGTTCGTTGGCCTATTTCCTTGCTAAGGCTATCTCCAGAGATGCAGCCTTCCTGGTGACTTTTAACATCATCACTCCATCAGAGGTTCTTTAAACCTTGGATATTTCACTTCATATTACCTCCATTATCAAGTTGCTTTGTTCAGCAGCTTTGAAATATTATATAACAGCAATCTCTCTTGTCTCCTTGAATACAAAATTTTACTACTAATGCTTTTGTAACTGTGAATCTAGGTTATATCATTCCTTCTATAGACTTTTTCTAAACTTGATAGAAAATGCAGCAAAGGTCTTTTCCTGATTTAAATTTTAGAACTTGCTCCAAATGTAAAACTACTCTATTGGCCTTTAGGCAGTACATCAACTGAGAAAGACATATTTAAGCAAAACACTGGGTGCACTGAAACTGATAAGGTTCCGATGCAGTCGTTTTTAATTCTGTAGATTGAAATCATTACAGAATTTAGACATCCATCAAAAATATAAGGCTGAACTTCTCTGTGATGAGAAGCTTGGGTGTCCTATGTTATAGGATTTTAACAATTCTAATTTTAGCATTTTATCTTTTCTCACAGGTTACTCAGAAGTTGCACAGGTAGGGAAAATATACATTCAGCCTGGTTGTCTCTAACACATGAAACACATGCTAAGATTTTTTGAAATATAGTGAGAAAGTTCGTAACTACACTCCATTCACATTCAGAAGCATCATAATCTAAGCAATTAAACCAGTGATCATAAAATAAATCATATTCTCATGAAGGCTATGCATCTAAAAGCTGCTAAACAAAAACTGACTTCAACTCAGTGAGCAAAGCTGCTAGAAGAATTTAAAGTTCTGCAGATAAAAAATAAAATAAAATCAAATCTTTCTCTGTGCATTAAGTTTAATTCAGATTCCTGAATAAACTCAGTATGTATTCTCCATTTATCTTCAGTGACCTACAGATCAAGCCCAGGAGTCGTGCTACAGCCAAAGATTCTATTGTACTGCTATTGTCTCAGCTGAATAACACTCCTGAAGGTGAATAAGCTTAATTTCTGAATTTTCATAGACTGACAGATCAACTATACTTCTAATTTAATAACTGAGAAAGCTTAAAATCAGAAAAGTCCATTCGAGAAATAGAAACCAAAATGATACTGTACTTTATTATTATGCACTTATTTGAAGGGACCTGTTGTATGAAAACAAATCCAAACTTCCAAAGTTTAACAATACAAGGGCTGTAGATATTAAGGCCATCTAGACCTAAGTGTGCAGGGCCATGTCTAGAAGACTTTTTAACATCTCCACGGGCAGAGATTTTTACAAGGGCATGTAGTGACAAGGGGAAACAGTTTTAAACTGAAAGAGGGTAGATTTAGATTAGATTAAATATAAGGAAGAGATTCTTCACTATTATAGTGGTGAAGTACTGGAACAGGTTGCCCAGACAGGCTATGGAGCCCCCATTCAAGGCCAAGTTGGATGGGGCTTTGAGCAACCTGGTCTAGTGGAAGGTATCCCTGCCCATGGCAGGGGGGTTGGGACTGGATGAGCTTTAAGATCCATTCCAACTCAAGCACATCCCCTATGAAGATAGGATGAGAGAGTTTGGACTGTTCAGCCTGGAGAAGAGAAGGCTGCGTGGAGACATCGTAGCAGCCTTCCAGTATCTGAAGGGGGCCTATAGGGATGCTGGGGAGGGACTCTTCATGAGGGACTGTAGTGACAGG
>JASSUY010018350.1:0-13705 GCA_032466535.1 Forpus xanthops | reverse complement strand
CTAAAAATCCAAAACACAGTGCTACACCAGCTACTGCTTAAAGAAAAATGACTGCTGCTGCTGAACCCATGACATCAGTGTAAAGAAATTGTAACTTTCTGAAGTAAAACTGAACACTGGATGATTCATTCCATATCACATTTCTATTGCTAAGGAGTGTACTGTATGCAGCTAGTGTAGCTTCTCTATGACGCTGTAGAGGAACATTTGTTTCAATGTCACGCTGTATTAATGCCTTATCTAGAAATAACGGATTTCCATACTACGGCATTTAAATACAGCCTGCCATTGCTGTTTCTTCTAAAATGCATTAAATAAGGCATAGATCTTATATAGGACTCAAAATCTGATATGCCAGGTCTTCGAAACATTCAGTGTGCTGTTCACTGAAGGTTATTTGAAACAGAAGTCTGGTTTTATTACACTCATGGTTTAGTTTGGTTTTTCATGTGCTTAATATTCTGCTAAAGCTAAGTATATTGCTGCATGCCATTGTGTGAATTAAATATCCAAGATGGAGTACAGCCATGGAAAGCTGGCAAGTTCTGTTCTTTTTCACTACAGAAAATGTGTTGTTGCACTCCTTGCTTCTGATATCAAAGTTATAATAAAAAGTTAATGATTTATGCCAGATCAGTAGCTCAGTTAAAAGCAGGGAGGATATGACTTAGGCAGAAACAGGAAAGTAAGGACTGCAGGGACAGAGACACAACTGCTCCTCAAAGTAGCATAGCAGTGGGGTGCTATTGGCTGCTGCAGCTTGCCTGCTGGGCTAGGATGTTGCTTGTGCTTTCTGGAGAGGCATGTCCTAGATCAGAGGAGAGAAAAGTCAAAATGTGCAAATGGAAATATATACATCAGCATGCTCCAGCATAATGTGTACATAGCGTTTGCATTCTCTAACCACTGATTTCTGCAAATTCTAAGTGCTAAGAAACAGAAATGGTAGATGTCACCTGGAGGTACATGGCCTCAAGAATGCAACAGACCTCAACTCTGCACAATTCAGGCACATATAGGGAAAAACCTCTGTCCCACAAAGCTCAGCTTCACAACTCTTAAGTTGTGCTACTGGCACTTCTAGCATTCCTGCACAGTTATACTTTCCTATACGCTGCTAACTCCTGTTCTAAAGTTCAGTTAACAGAATAGTTCAGTTGGAAGGCACCCGAAACAATCATCTAGTCCAAATTAATTTACTTTAAAAGTTGCCACAAGCACAGAATATTTTCTTGACAAAGAGGGGATGCAGAGAGAGGATAAGAACAGCCTTGATTGGGCTTGTTTTATTAAAATAGTGCCTGGGAGTCTGGATGGCTTGTCCAGGCTGCTGGAGATTTCAGTGGCCCACTGAGATTTTCACCAAGAACAGACACAAGTGCAGAGCTTTGGGTTCTTCTGGCTTTTGTTGGTTTTTTTTTAATAAAAATTCCCAAACCAACCAGGAAAGTGCTTAGAGCCATTCCTCTTGGAACCTCCATTGCCTGAAAGTGAGTCAGCTGAGTGCTAGATATTATTTATTTGTCCGTTAGCTTACTGAAGCCCTGTGTCAGTTCAGCTGATCAAGGAGCCATCATCAGCATAAAAGTCTCCTATCCTTACTGTGCTACATGCCAGCACTGCAACACTGGGCTCCCTCAATGTTACTTTTAGGAGGAAGCAGGCTGTGGATTGGGAAGAACAACACAGTGGAGGAAGGGGCTCACCTTATGGTTGGGTGTTTGGCTGCAACTGCAGAGCCAAGAAAATCTTATATCATTCAGGAGCCTGGAATTTCAAAAGCCGGTATTTACAGGAGCTTAATGTCCCTACAGACAACATTTACTGTATTGACGGTAACAAGGAAATATGCTTTGACACTGCATTAATGATCCTATCTCCCACCCTATATAGGACAGATTTTGTTTTATGAAGCTGCCAACTAAGCAGAGGATCAGCAATTGCTGTGTTCATCTCCATTCTTCCTCTTAGAAATGGTGCTATGTACTGCCATGGTGGACATCTCGCTGCCTCTTTTGTCTTGGGTTAGCATTGCTCTCTCTGAAGTTGGATTCATGTTGGACCCTGTAGTTTCTATGGCACTGCAGCTGAACATTTGAATCAGACACTTCCTGAACTAGAAAGTTGAAAAAAAGATCAATCAAAACACATGCAGAATTTTACAACATCTCTATAAAGCAGTCTGTGTCTTAGCTAAAACTCCTGGAAATTCTCTTTTGAGTCAGTTGGGAGTATAAAGAAGTAGCCCCATAAAATATATCTGCTAGCATCGCCATGAAGAACTCTAAAACTGAGAAATAATGATGCTCTAAGAAGACCCAGACCACTGGAAAATCTTATTCCAAAACCTAAGTCTCCTCTTCTACTTGTTACTAACCATACCTAATGGACAAATTGGTCATTTCTCCAGGCTCATGTATTGCGTTCATATGCTGATTCCCAGCTATTCAAAGACAGTTTCTTTCCATGCTGTTCATATCCACAAACAAGGGAAAACCAGCAGACATCTGCCACACACTGGGAGATCAGGATACTGTCCATAGTATGCAAGATAAGCAATAGCTTTCTCAGCAGTATTGAGAAAAGAAACGTATTCATCACTTCTTATTCAACAGTCACTTTACTATTTTACTTCTTTTCACTTACATGTTTATATTCTGCTTGGTGCCACCACTCTTAGTAGCTACATAGCATAAATCTATTCAAGTTTATTATCATGACTCTTACGTGATTATTTTTTTTTTGGTTCTAAATGCTGGGTATTGCAGTGCTAGCATATCATAAAAGCTAACATAGGTACCTATTAGGTAGGTAGAAATAACTCATTATAGAGTGGGACAAAATAACAAAATATGAGTGTTAAGAACAGTTTGAGAGCATACAGTACCTGTTTGTTCATAAAGACATAAATAACTGGATTGTAAACAGTAGCTGTTTTAGAAAAAAAAGCTGGAATTGCTGCCAGACAAGGATCCAGCTCAATGGAGGGGTATGCAGTGACTAGGATAGAAAAGGTGGCGTATGGCATCCAGCAGATTAGAAAGGCAATGATCATAATAACAACCATTCTAGTCACTTGTCTTTCAGGTTTCCTGGTAGTTCCCAGCCTGCTTTGTGCATCTGACACCTTTAAAGAAAAGAATAGAAGATTCTAGAAAACTGCAAGGCCTCCAACCAGTGAATTTAATGAGCAGGTTAACAATCTGCCATGCTAGAAGAAAAGACCTACTCTCTGTGAGTGTGGCAGCCCATAAGGATGCAGTCACTGGACCAGAGGGTGTCAAGAGTTACTGCTAAGGGACATGAATTACTGCGCATTGTTATTTCCTTTGCTTAGTATCTTTATATTTTTATTGTCAAAGTGAGAGCAAAAAGCAATTACCAGGGCAGCTTCTGTAGCAATCTAATTGCAGTCAGGCACAACTACAGCCTGCAGAGACACTCCCAAGACTTCAGCCAAGTCACAAGCAATGAAGCAGTGGCACAGGTTTGCTGTCCAGCCCCAAAAAAGTTAATCTAGCTCAGATAACTTATTTTACACCCCAAGGCAGTATGGAAATACCTTTAAATTGCATCTGTGAGAAAAATAATCCTAATGATTTTTAAGTCAGGTCAGAGACAAGATTTAGCCTCTCTTCAGAAACGACAACCCTGACAGAACAAGCAACTGGTATCATCTGGTAACAGTAACTTACCCCTAAAAATATGAAAAAATTAGGGCTATGTTTTTGGATGATACAGCTTGCCGTACATCACTAACTTCTACGGAGCTACATTGGCTACACCATCTCCTGGCTGTTTCACCCTTGTCTCACATCCACCTGGCCTTTCTCTCAACTACGACTTTTTGTGGATGGCAGTAAATACCTTCCTTTCTGAATCTGAGAACATCTTGAAATCATCTAAGAATCATCTTGAAAACAAAGGAATAGTGCCATAATAATTTATCCCCATTATAAACTGCTAATTTGATCTTTTCCTAAGGTTTTTAATTTCATTAGTTTTGCAGCTGTAGTAAAAGCTACTATTGACATTGTAAGGCTGGGTTCACAGGGACTGAGGGACTAGCAGACTTCTCTAAGAGAAACCAGTTTCACACAGGACCAAATCTGCACTGTGGCAACCATGGGAAATGTCCATCAAAATCTGGGAAGTGGGTTGGCTGGAAACATCAAGACACCAGTTCTGTTCACTGCAATCAGATTTGTAAAAATTAGCTTAGTTGCTAGATATAAGCTTATGGCAATTTATTATAAATTTAAAGACTATTTTCTAGGCAGTTGGCTTTGCTACACCAGAGTTTGTTTTAAACTAGTGTAAGTAACAGAGGCTGATTCAGACAGTTACATCACTCTGCAAAAGCCAAAAAAAGCCAAAGGCAAGGGCTGGCACAGGCTGTGGCTAAATCATTTGTGATGTGTGCCCTGAGGCTGCCCTAGAGTCTCCCAGCTGTGTGGTCTGCCAGGTCTCTAAGCTGCAAAAGGCAATGGGAAACACACAACTTCTTGAGAAGTGTGATTTTAACATTAATGCTATTCTTTCTGCATAACAGAAAAATGAGTGAGAAAGTAAGCCTAGTGCAATCACACAACAGTCGCTCCAGGCCAATGCTGTGACCCACTACATGGCACAGATCACTCTTCCAGAAGATACCCTGACCTGACCCACATGGTAAGATGGACCAGTCACTGGCTTCTGCTGTGACTGATGGTGACATTTTCCTTCTCTGCCTCCTTTTTATCTCACCTCACCTGCTTTTGGTTTAACTTGTAGCTGCTTAAGTAACTATCCTGGAGGAAACAAATGTTCCTTTCTGTGTATCTCCTGAAGCATCCTAGTAGCACATCAGTCACTGCTCTGGCAGACCTACATAGCACTTAATGCTTGGCTGCACACAGTCTCTGTTGGGTTAACATCCCTCTCTTTCATGCCCTATGGCCTGTGTTCTCTCCATTCTATTTCCTCTGTGGGTAGGCTTGGACAGGGGAAAATAAAATACTGATAAATGTTTGGATGTTCAGAATAACAGAATCATAGCTTTACAAGTTATCTCAGGAAAGTCCGAGTCATCAACAGCGATTTTCTTCAAGTATCTCAATGTCTTGTAATTCATGTCCCTCACCCTCACACCACTAGAACGTTTGCTGCCTCACCATGAGCACTGTGAGCAGTAACATGTCTGTGCTATGGTTCACATTCAATCTGGGACGTTTCTTGTGTTTTACACTGAAATCAACCTCCCATCATCCACTTCACCTTCTCTCCTCCAAATGCATCCTGGGAAGTCATGAAAAAATCCATTTAGAGGAATGCTGATGTCACCTGCAGTATGCATGTTCCTAATGCATGTATTTTCTAATGAGAAAATAAGATTTTATGCATTTGCCTTCTGTTTTATTTTACTTAGAGAAAATGACACTGAGAATAAATACAAGCATTTGGTAATTCCAAATTCAAAACATCAGTAAATTGAGGAAATTCACTGAATTTATTACTAAATGAATAAGACAAGACAGCTAATAGCAGTAAATAGAAATAATAATATTCCCCCAAGATCCTGTCCCAAATATGAATTTTCCTCTTTTATTGTCTTCTTTTTCACTTGTTGCCGATACTCTTTTAGATCAAGTCAACGTAATCATTAAATAAAATTCAAGAGCACTTCCCAAGTCTTTTAAATCTTCCTGGACAATGTAATATTTTATTTACTACACAGCATTAGATTGTATATGCTACAACTTACTCTGCATGTGTTATAGAGTATTAGCCAGCACCCTTAACATTTACAGTAATTTTAAGCTAAATTTTGATTTACCTGGTTTGAGTCTTAAGAAACATCACTGAATTGAAGAATATCTGCAATCTGACCAACAGGGAGTCATTCAGCTTTGTTTGTTCTGAGGCAGGCATCCTTTTTTTGGTATGAGATTTGGCTAATGGGATGCATTGATAAGTGACTGCAAACTGCACACTTTGAAAAGTCGAACCATAACATGAGTTTCTGTGAAAGGATAATTAAGTTACAAGGAATGATAAATGAGTGCATTTGCTGCCTGGAAATTTGATCTGCTTTTGACTGATCTTCATAGAAAATTGAACACAAAGATTCAAAATGTTTGCATACACGCTTGTGAAATTTTACTTATAAGTGCTACTTCTTACCTTTCTTAGCTTCTGCAACAATTTTCCATAGGATGCCAAAATCACAGTTAAAGGCACTATAAAACAGGTGGTGAAGAATGCAATAATGTATGTACGGTCAGTATAAGCTCCCGAGTACCTGTATTAAACACAAAATACATTGTGTATATATTATTAACCTCTGTTCTTCATAATTTCTTGAAGTACTAATTTTGCTGTTCAAGGCTGTCACTAGTATTTTTGTCAACTGCTTCATTCATTACAGCTCTAATCGTATCACCAGATGGAGCCCTGGGTCATGGGCTAGGACAGGATCCTATATCTACAGTATCTTAGAGCTGTGGGACAGTCCGGGAGGATGGTACATGTAGCCCAAACTCTTGCTCAAAGTGGAGTCAGCTATGGGGTCAGACCAGTTTGCCCAGGGCTTTGCCCAGTCTTCTGAAAAACCTATCTCTTTGTCCTCTATGAATCCTGACGAAAGCACAAGGTGCAGGACAGTTGCTGTCATCAGAGGTAGAAGCTCCTCATTTAGATTTCCTTTAGATTTTATTTTATTTTTTTTAATTCTATTCGTGTGAATTTTGCACAGTTTTGCTACCACTTCCTTTACATCCATTTTTGCAAAGATGTACATCATCTTTAAACCTTTCCTTAAATTCCTGTCCCTGAGACGTCCAGTGCTGCAAGTTCCATTTCTTTACCATACCCTGTAAGAGTGGCCTTACCAGTTAGGCTCACAAGTAGTTCCAATCTTACTGGTGGTGTAACTGCTCCAACCCATCGTTGGTGGAATGGTCCAAACGAAGGAAAAGGTCCACACAAAGGCAATACCCAGGGCTGCATGCTTCCCACTCAAGTGCATATTTCCCAGTGGGCGGCAGATCACAATGTACCGTTCAAAAGCCAACAGAGCAAGAGACCAGAGAGCAACAATGCCTGTAGGAGAACACAAACAGTGTCAAAAATTGAGAAGATTCACTGAAAAACAAGCACAATCCCACATGAAAGGCACCTCTGGAGGTCACCTAACTCAACACACCCCTCAACACACACATATCCCCTTCAAGCACTGTACATACTGCAGGTTATCCAGGACCAACTCCAATTGGGTTTTGAATATCTCCATGGATGGAGACTCCACAACAACCCTGGGTCAACCTGTCCCAGTGTTTGACCACCCACTATATCAGGCACCTCTTCGTCACCTCATTCATGAACACAAGTTTATGAAAGATTGTGCTATTTATGTGCGTTATTCTAAAATTTATTAAGAGCACAAGATTTTCATTTTGGTCTAGTTTGCCAATCTACAGTACAATGACTTGCAACACCAAGCAGCTAATCAGGCCACTTAACTGACAATGACTTTGCTTTTTCATTCAGTTCTACTATGAAAAGCAGCAAATGATGTGTAGCTTCCAAATAAACAAATTAAGATATATCTTCAAAACACTATCATTGCAAGAAATGTCATATTTCAGACTGTCATAAAGCTCTGACCTACAGACAGCTGCCCACTACAACAGATGATCAGTTTATCAGGCACATATCACCAGGTTGGCCACCAAAACCTTGAAATTGCCTGATTTTTATTCATGAGGCACAGCTTACATGCCACAGACTGATTTAGCAGCACTGTCCCTTGTCAACATTCCCTCTCTGTGTAACTTAACCAGGCTGAGAGCAACCTGGGGTTCTTTTTCAGGCTGCAGATCAGGAATGTGTTTGATTCAGAGCAGTGCCAAGAGTCAGAAGCAGCTTTAAAAACAAGAACAGGGAGGCAGGAATGTCTCTCTTGAGCAGAGAAAGCATTTAAAACTAATTTTCCATTTCTTCTGCAGAGAGAGATTTACACAGGGATCTACGTGGTGAGGACATTCCCTGTTAGAGTACTTTTAATGATTTCTGTGTAGTTAGTAAAACAAAGTCAAGAAAAGGAATCACAAAAAAAAGTAGGTGTGTGGAATGAATATTTTAGCTGTATCATTGCTATAACCCTGCAGGTAGCTAGTATGTTTCCATGCTATTTTCCACAGTTTAAAAGCAGCTACTCACTCTTTTTCTCTCTCTGTTATTTATTCAAACGTGCTCACACCTAAATATAAACCTTGAAAATAATTACACATAGAGGATTTTTCCCTGACATTGTTTTACGAAATCTCCTCCCCCCCCCCAAGCTGTTAGTCTATTAGCGTGCTTTTCCTCATTATATTAACATATTCAGTGAGCAGTGTACATGCAACTGTTCCAATTGTGCCACTGACATATGACAGAGATAGTAATATGTTTTATTAACTCACACATGAGATGCACTACAGAATATATTGAACTGGGGAAAGAACCAGCAACTGAAAAGCATGCAAAGTCAGTCACTAGGGAAGATGCAGGACAGTTACTGGAATACATTGAAGGAAGGTGAAGGAAAAGAACATACAGCTACAAACAAAATCAAGCTTACCAAAAAATGTGACAGCAAATCCTTCCAGGACACAAGCCCAGTACCCCATATAAAAATAACCTTTTAGGTTTGTTAAAAAGCTGATGATGCCACCAATCAGTGAAACCAGGAAATCAGCCACAGACAAATTGACTATAACATAATTGACAGGTTGTCTCAATTGCTTGAACTTGAAAGTTACCAGGATCACAGCCAGGTTCTCCGCAAGCGACAGGGACGTCACCACCAACATTACCACTGCCAGAAGCCTGAAGTGCCAAGGCTGGATGGAGTCCAAGGGACGATGGAAGGGATCCCACCTGGCAGGACCAGAGGAACTGGGCAAAAGTGACTCATTTTCAGGTGCTCTGAATGCATCCATTTTTTCTCTCTCATTAGCAAAAATAATACTGTGCAATATTGGAGCTTCTAATCTGTAAATAACATTGAAAATTAGAAGGAGAAATTTACTGTCTCCAACAAAAGTGTGAACAAACTCTCCATGCCTCCATCTACCAGTAACAGTCCAGAATAGTCCAGAAGACAAAGTTTTGGGCAGAGGAAAGTTTAGTGCTGTGCAGTGACTGTGGGAACAGTGATGAGCAGGAAAATCTCTTAGAAGAACTTCTTCCTCTTTCTGCCAGCAGTCTCCTACCTCTCTCCTGTTGCATCTGTGTCTTCGTCTGTAATAAACCCAGCTACAGAAGCTGCAGGTTTCCTCCTTCTGCAACAGCCAACGGCAGTGCTCAAATACCCCTCAGATCATCCCTACTCTGGAGAGGTGGGAAATGAAGCATTGGCTTGGAAGCATCCTCTACTTTTAGCACTGTAAAAAAGAAGTTTTCCTTTTGTTAATAGGATGGTGAAGTGATCATCTGCCCTGTGCTGCTGGAGCACAGCAATGGGGGAGGCTCCCACTTGGCTTGTTTACTTGAAGGAGGGCAGCTCTGGAAAGATTAATACTGGGTGACCGCAGCAGCTGTAAAACAGGCAGTGAGACTGCACTCACATCCCTGCCCACAGCTCAGGTGAGCTTATGGCCTCAGAAATGAAGCTCCAAATTAAATAAGTTTTCTATGTTATTCAGTGGAATTGCAGCTTCTACCAGAGACAGAACCGATATAATTCCTGTTCAAGACATAATGATTATAATTGCAGCTTTAATGCTAAAAGCTCAAATATGCAGAACAATATTCTAAAAATGGAGTTTTTAAATACATGAAAAGAAATACACATGCATAAACAAACAGGAGCTGGAGTGCGAGTGAAAATTAATAACACTACCTGCCCATACAATCCCTTGAGTTCATACATGCTTTGGTTTGTACATGAAACTGTTAACACAGGTTAGAAAGTTTTGGCATACAGGAATGAAATGAAAAGGGTTTATGGACACTGGCAGAAATATGCATCAGAAAAATTTGAGTATTTTTAGCTAAAAAAAAACCCCTAAGCTCCTACTTACCATAACCAAAATAACAAAGGTATTTTTAAAGGGTTAGTATATCCTCAGCTGAAAATGAAAGAGACCAAATTGGATAAAAATACTCACAAAATGATACTTATTAGACAGAGAAATTAAAAAAAATCCAACTGCCATAAATAAAACAAGGATCAACACACATCAACATTAAAAAGCCTCCAGCCAGTATTTGTCTGGTGTATCTCAGCACAGTTCCACTGGCTACATACTACAGCACAAATTTGAAATCAAGTTTGAATGTTCTATTGTTTGAAATTCTACATGGCTTTAAATTCCTGCAGATGTCAGAAAGAAACTGGAACTCTGGATTTAGCATACAACAGAGAAGGTAGTATCTGGATTTTCTAAGGTGCAAATCTATTGCCTACACATTGACACCTCTTTTAAACAATGGATAACTATTGTTTCTATTGTTGGGTTTCTATACTGTCCTATTTTTCATGCTGTTTGTATGTGTTATGATCTTGGTTACACTTTAAATGCTTTCCCTCTTTCTTTTCTTTCCTCTTTGTTTAGAATCCTTTGAAAATACCTCTATGCTGTCTTGCTTGGCTGTTTTGCTTGTTTTTCCTCTTCAGCAGTCAACTTTGTCACTGAAAGTGATTCTCTGTGACATGCCCTCTTATTACAACTTAGCAGCTGTTGCACTTCTTCCAGCACCAGTGGTTTGCATTTGATTTGCATTCCTTCGCTCCACAGTTGCTGTCCCTCTTGCACTGCAGCTTCCTCACTAACACACTGCACCCCACCCCTGTATTTTTGTTTGCTCTATTTTTGGTTGGTTGGTTGGGGGTTTTTTTGTTTGCTTGTTTGAGACATTTTTTTTCTGAAATCAGTATCAGATAAATATAGAGAGACAAAATGTTGCCTTATGAGAACAGGCAGAGCAGGAGCATCTCAGGCCTGGAGCCTCCATTTAAAGAGACAGATGTTCTTCAGCCTTACGTCGCAAGATCTTTAGCTCCTTTTATTAAGGTCTTGTTTTCCATTAGTGCCACATTCCTTTTCCTAGATTCCGGTATGCTGAAAAACTTGGAGCACATGCAAACTGAGAAGTCCATGTTCATCGTATCTCACACATCTGCTCTGCTTCAATCTTCATTTTCTTGGGCAAAGCTGAAGCACAACTTGCCTCTGCAGCAAAGGTGTTTCTGGCTAACATTTCGTATGAAGAGATAAATGGGTAAACAACAAAACAGCCTCAGGCTATGGTTAAACTGCTGCTGGTGAAGAAGGGAACATTCAGTCAGTGAGGTGAAGAGAACATGTAACAGCTTTTGTGTAATATGTCTATGGTAATTTCACCTGTAAGACAAAATCAGGATGACAAGAACAGTGCTAACTGAGAAAAAATCTGGGGCCTGAAACTGTGTGTAGCACTTACAGCATTAGCCCTGCATTTACCAGTCCCACAAGATGCAAACAGGGAAATGAACTATAATGTCAGTGTAATATTTCCAGTGGTGCACTGGAATTGGTTCTCTCAGCTTCTGAGCATGTGCTAGTCAATCCCAAGATGCTGACATCTAATGACAACAGTGGCCTTCACTCCCACAGTGACTGTGGAAGATTTGCTTTGTCCCCAAGAAGGATTTGGTTTAATTACATTTAATTAAAGCAAGCAGCATGTTCTGCTGTTCAGGTGTTTTGTGGGGATCTGAAGTGAAGGATCCCACTTTTTGTAGAGCCAAACTGGCTTCTGTGTCATACATGAGTGCCCATCTTAGTGACTGACCTGGCCACCCCAGAAATTAACTTCTATTTTGGAAAAGATAAATCCAATTGTATTCTGACCTTAATTTCTTCAAAGATTTGGTCTCAGTCTAACTACTGAACCTCTTTATGCTTGGAAAAGTTCAAGGAAAGCACCTGCAAAACCTGAAGGCAGATTTTGCTTGAAAACCCTATTAAAGGATGGCAGTGATTAATCTCATTTACCTATTCTCTATATAGGCCCATATCCTTTTAGAAGCTGTCAAAAACAGAGTATAGGAAATGGGGTTTCTATTAGATTTCTGGAAATTTAGACAAATATTGTCCTCCTGCTGCCTAACTAAATGAAAACCTTTCAGAGCATTACACCAGAAGTAGGAGCAGAGGAGTGAGTTGTTACTCATTTCCAGTACCATATTATAAAGACATTGTAAAGTACCTTCATATAACCTATTCACAAGCTTCTGTGGAAGGATACTTTGCATAAAAAAACAGCCTAAAGATCCAAGAGCCAATGTAAAAAAAACCCAAACCATTAGCAGAGTGGGCTTTTCTAGGGAATGAGGCTGAAACATCTGTTTCCAGATGGTTAGTTTGCCTGTACAGAGAGTACTCCATATGTTAGCATTTGAAACCAATTTCCTTCAGCCATTTCTGGGGTTTTAGCTGAAGTTTTATTTTCTTGCAGTTACTGAAATGCAGAAGTTACCACGTTTGAAGTCTGTTCTCAGGAAACACTGAACTATCATAGTGGAAAAATTCTGTCTTTGCCCTTTTGAGTGACTCGGAGGAATTATTTTGCTCTCTTGCTCATTAAAAGAATGAGTGCAGAGATAAAAGCTGTGGACAAAAGAGGCATTTTATACTAGGAAAAATACCAGCATAGTTACAGGACTTCCAGCAAACAACAATATGTCACAAAGCTGGTAGCTAAAAAAGCACACTCTGAATAAGAAACTAATTCACACACTGAGCACCAGAAAAGGAAATAATTTGTTAGCAGGCTGTAGTTACTTACGACACGCTAACAGTATCTTGCAGTTTGAGGCCTCATCTGAGAAGGCAAGGCTTTGTTTAATGTAAGGTACTTTGCAAAGAGCAGCTAAGCCTGATTCCCTGGCCACTGCGTAACAGTAGTTAAATAAATGACAATTTCATACTTTCACTGATTCTGACTGATGTTATTTTGCTGTCACTACAAAAGATTTTCCATAAATTTTTGAGTTTTCACCCACTTGCTTTCACACGACACTAATTCATTAACACACCCCCCCCCCCGTAAAAGAAATCATTCTTTTAACAATAAGCAATAAAGTCAATAGTCACTGAAAGAGCTGACAGTGTCACAATAAGCAAAACAACACCTTAATGGCTTGGTTTTCCTCAGAAATTGCATTTCCTCAAATGAGCAGCGTGAATTGTTTTCCAGTTTTTCACCTGGCAGTTCCAAGTAAAATATTGTTCACAAGATTTCTTATTTAAGAGGATTTTTCTGTTATGAAATCCTCATTCAGAGGATAGAGGACTTAATCATGCAAGAAATCTTGAGGAGAACCATGTACATGAGAATCTTTAGCCTTAATAATCATCATTTAAAGAAGCTTATTAGCTACATCAAATACATATTGTTTATTTTGCAGTCTCTAAAGTCAGTAAATGGTATTTTCCATAAGCTTCTTAGTACTAGATTGAGACCAAATCTTTGATGAAATTAAAGTTAGAATACAATTTGCAGCTCTGTATTTGTTGTCATATTTACATTCACTGGAAGCATGATAAATCAACATCTTGATTTAATGATATTGTGCATGACTGGTTTCATCCCAGTCTTAAAGTTTGTGTTGGAAGGGGCCTTAAAGCTCCTCCAGCTCCAACCCCTGCCATGGCAGGGACACCTTCCATAGAGCAGCTTGCTCCAAGCCCTGTGT
>JASSUY010018349.1:0-15699 GCA_032466535.1 Forpus xanthops | reverse complement strand
CTCACGAGAGCAGAGTAGAGGGGCAGGATCACCTCCCTCATTCTGCTGGTCACACTCCTTTTGATGCAGCCCAGGATGTGTTTGGCTTTCTGGGCTGCAAGAGTGTGTGAGCAGAGCTTTCTGAAGAGTGTCAGGCACTTTGGCTTATTTGGGAAATTTTGCCACCTTTTAGAAGAGAATTAAAGCTGAACAGGCATGTGAGTGAGACAGGTCCTGCAACTGTATATTATAAAAGGGCTTTTACTCCAGTTTGTTATCTTCCATCTTCGTGAACATGTGTTTCAACAGCCTCATTTCCCATCAGCACTGCTCAGTCAGGTTCTCTGGACATTGGTAGTGCTGTGCTGACATCCCTGTTCTTGGTATGGGTCATTCTTGCATAGTTTTGGTTCCAGCTGTTGCTGTACTACGGCCTTTCTGTGTTTTGGTGAGAGTTTCAACGCACACTGAAGATCCTGAAGTGCATTGAAAAAGCCTTCTCTTCCTTTTCCATTCTCTTTCCTCTCTTGGGTCCCATACTCTGCAATCTTGTGCCTATGAATACATTTATGTATATAAGTATTTTTCTTTAGCAGTCTGAAGAAAATATACTCTTGTGTACGTATTTGCCAGATTGAGCCTTAAATCTGCACTGTAGTGTTTCCCTGTGCTGTTGAATATTTATCATGCTTTACCTGAGAGATGGTTGTATTTCAGTGAAGAGCTGAGTTGATATATCAAAGCTAAGAGTCTTGCTTGATTTTCACTGTATGTGCAGTCCTACTGAATATAACAAGGCAATAACATATCTAACCTGCTCATGGATGTAGGTATTGACAAGATCAACTCCTGCTTCTACAAATATTCAAGGAAGGAAAGAGCAGTATCCATTTGCAGAAAGTGTTGCTGAAAGAAAAAAAGCATATTAAAACACTTTTTTAAAATTTAATTTCTTTCAAACTGAATGCTACAGTAGCCCTCATAATCTGTTGAAACTGAAATGGTGTTTACTAACAAATGCAGTGGTGAGCAGGAAGAGGCATTGTTCAGGAGATGTGCCAGAACCATGAAAATAACACTCATCTGTGATATTTATCATGGAGCAATATTCAGGATCTTGACTGTGAGTTCACGCTGTGAAATACAATGGATGTAATATCTACAAAACAAGAGAACAGTTGTAGTTGGGTTGTATAATCCAGTGTAACATCCATCACATTGTGAAAAGGACAACTGCTACTTTTGAAATACTAGAATATATGGAGCAGAAATGGTCCAAATTTTCACTGGGTTAAAAAGAAATGCATAATTTCACAACCTGTGAAAAATCATGATAAAATAGGTTGTTATACTATTTGTTCTTAACAGACAGAAGAGTCTGTTGTAATATGCCATAAAACCTGCCCTATGTCTTTCAAGGTGTCTAATTCTGCTGTAGTTTTTCTAACTGACAAATGATGTAAAATGGTATGAAAGGCTGAGAAAGACATTCTTCATTAAAAAAAAATTATATTCGGTAATTTGAAAAGCAAATAAAAACATGAGTGTCTTTTACATAAGTGTATACCATAATCAGCTGATTTATGCTATTTGCATTAAGTATTTTAAAAATAATTTAAGTCATTGAAAATTATATTTGGATCTTAAACAAAGAAAATTGGACAAGAGGTGTGGGCTGGTACCTTTCTTTAGTAAATACGCATATTGCTTACTGCAAGCAATACAAATAGATTTTGCAAGGAAGCAGAACCACATCACTTTACCTTTATGCATAACACTGTATATCCCATAATTTCCTGTGCATGTGGGTGAACATATACATTCACACACAGTGATTCAAGATGTGAATTCATGAAAAAGCTAATTTTTTGAAATAAATGTGATGTGATTGTGCAAGAAAATGATTACTTCCATGCGCATAGATACATAAATGAATGATGGCCTCTTGCTCAGAAGAAAATTTCACTTACAATTCCTGCAGTTCAATCATGTTTTGGCTTTAGTTTTGCCTTTTGAAGGAAAATATATATGAAGGACTTTCATAATAGTACTTTGTATCTATAGTCAAGGATATATTTTCCTTCTAGGTGGACTCTGTATCTTTTGGATCTCAGGATGGATAAACTTTGTTTTAACAGGAAGGCTTTTAGTAGTACCTTTGCAGTGTTATTTTGCATTTTGTTTACAGAATAAACATACAAACCTACATACTCTTTCAATTCAGGGTGCCATTTCCCAGTGTGAACATATGTAATGGTGCACTGGACTTAGCTGGTTCCCAAATATCTGCTGCAGGCTCCTGTCAGACATAGGGTGCTAGAGGAATCTTCACTCTTATCCTCCACCTGAAATCCTTTAATTTATTTTTTTTTTGAGTGTGAGTGAATGCCAAAGAGTGAATTTTTTTTTTTCTTCTCATTAGTTCTCACCTCCCTAATAAAAATACTTCAAGAAGTGAGCTCTTGAACTCCTTAGAAATCAGTGGCATGCTCCCACTGCTGTTAATGGTGTTGAATCAAGTCTCAAATGGACACGACTATATCATATGTAGGAATGGCAGGCTTCCCTGTACTTGTTTTTTTTTTGCTACCCACAGTTAAAAAATATTCAGTATTCTCCTCTCCTGTTGATTCCTCAAGTTCTTTATAGGCAATTCCAGATAATGAAGAGCAGGTTACAGATATGTATTCCAAATGTGTATTACTAAGTATTTATTTAAAGTTTTGTACTGCTTGCATAGAAATCCAAGGAAGAGTCTTCAGATGTTGACTATGCTGCACAAATTCAATGAAGTGCTCATGTATATTAGCATCATTGTCAATTGTTAGGAGTACAAGCAAATTCAATCTTTCATTGCTCGTTGTGCTTGAGTACTCTGACTTAATGAACCCCATCCTAGAGAGATCTCTATTAGTGCATGCAGATGTCCCTATAAATGTAGGGGTGAAAACAGCTTTAAGATGTGAAATAATCAGGCTGTATGCTGCTAGACTCTTGCTGTTAGTGGAGTATTTGAAATTTTCAGATTAGTTTCTTCTGAATGAGTACAGAATTTCAAATTGCTGTTTACAATTCTTTGTCACTCAGTCAACAGGGCATGCTTGAGGGTGACTAAATTTTGTCTTCAAGAAATGTGCAGGTTTTAGAGATTCTAATTTACATCACATAATTAGAGTATCACGAGAGTTCTGTAGGGTGCTAAACCTCTTACAATGGTTGATCCATAATATATAGCATCTTAACTGTTATGTAGAAAAGATTGCCCTCTGTTAGTCCAGGTGTTTTATGAATAGATGGTTCCTTTTAGTATCTATATAAGTCACTATTTCATTTTTTTCCATCTTTGAACACAAAAATCTCTTATTCATTTTCACTGACCTCAGAGCTATCTGTCTGTTCCACTGAATGGACTGTGTTAATGCAACTGTGATGTTCAAGGTCAAAACGCTGTAAATAGTAATTCAGTACTCTACAGAGTCCCAGATGATGTCTGTGTGTAATAAGGCACAAGAAAACTCAAATGATGACATTTTGCTCAATCTGCTCAATTCTATTGCTGTATCAGGGACTTCTGATGTCTCTGCAATGTCATCTGAAGTTTCCCACATTGTTTTAGAAGAGGTTTTGTGCATTTCAATTATGGCTTTTATTCAACAATACCATTTAATTCCTGACAGTTACTTCAGTCTGACAATCTCTGATTTAGCTGTTATCCATTTTGCAGCAATGTCAAGAGCAGCATGATAAAGTGGGCTGCTTTGATTGAATGTAAACAAGATCTGGACAGTTCAATAAAAGTTCCTTGCATGTTTGATTCCTAGCTGTCATGCTATCACAAAATGTATATAAGAAGATTTAAGGTGATCTTGGTTCACTTCCTTTAGCTCACCTAAGTGCAGTCCATTAATGGGCTTATGTTCTATGCATATTAATTGTGCTGCATGCTATTTTTATTTAACAAGATGAATTAGAATTGGATTGAAAATATTTTTAGCCATATTGTTGCTAAGGGATTTTTCCCTGTATAGAAGGCCCAGATGGGCGCTGCATGTAACTGAAGTGATAATTAAACTCTTCAAAACCAGGTCGGTTTGCTCAGGTTCTCATTGTATCAATTATTTCATGTATATGAGGAGGCTGTACAGTTAACTTGGCCTCTGTTTACATATAGAGTTATTTAAATATATGGCCTTTAGTGAAGAAACTGGTGGGTTTAAGATTCACATCTCTCTTAATACAATTTAAATTTAATTTCCACTAATATAGGTTAAAAGAACATCAAATCGCTACCTCAGTGTTACCCATGGATGATTTTTTTTTAAGATGATGCGTACAAATTATGCGAAAATGTGCAAACATCTTCATTTAAGAGCTTCAGCTCTAGAGATTCTTTGAAGATAAAGCCTGTGCTAAAAACCATTGTGTATTTTGTTTTGACTCTGTATAACATAATTTTTTTGAGTTATCTCTAAAAATAGCTGATGGTAACTTCTAGATATTTGCATGGGTGTTTTTGCTTTATCCATAATGATCTACACTTGATTTTGTTAAAAAGTGAGAAGTACTGGGATCAGTCACCAAATTTACAGCCTCTCAAGTAACATGGACAGAGTGACAATTCAAAACTTAACTAATCTGTATGAGGTTGCTGCTTAATGAGAGATTATATTTGCACAGAAAAGGGTTAGGTTAAATGACTATCTTATTCTTTTTATTTCTTCGTGAGATGAACAAACCATACCCTATGTATTGTTATCTAGGCAGCATGAAATAATACGATTTGAATACTTGTCCAGGGGCAAATAGTAAGTGAAACACCTGCAAGTAATCTTAGAAAGCTGCTAGACCCAGAAACCAAAGAAACAAGCACTGTCATCTTTGTGTTAGTTGCATATCTGTTTCTCTAAGTGAGGAGAATGTCCCAGGTACAGATCTATAATATTTCTTCATCCTACTTTCATTTGATTTCTCTTTCAATAACAGTAAGATCTTGACACTTGCAAATACAACTTTCTGTTTGCAGAGTTGTATTTCAACCCGATAGATGACTCTTTCTAAATGCTTACACCACCAGGGCTTAATTATAAAATAATTGCAATGGGTGCATTTTTTGACCTGTCATGCATACCATTTTCACTGGTTTATGTCCTTTGAGAGTATAAGTACTTGAGTCTGATGAAAATGAATAAAAGCAATAGGAATTAAAATTAATTTTAGTTCTCCTGTCAAACAAGCTCTTTTTTTTAAGGTAACAAAGTTCCCCACTGATTAGAGGCAAATTTGAAAAGTCAGCTTAAAGATAAATGGCCTTTTCTTGCCTTCAGTTTTGGCTGTAACTACTCCTTGTTGCAGGTGGATATGGAGCTATTTTTTGCCTTTGTTTTTTCTGTCCTGATCCATTTTTAAACCTGCTGTTACTTTCTGCTTTGATAAGCTCCTGTCAACAAATTCCAGTAGCTCATTACCAGCTGTGTAAAAAAGTACCTGCTTTTATCTGCTTATCTCATGCTGGTCTGAGTGTTTCTCATTCTATTGTTGTGAGTTTTGTGAATAAAATTCTGCACTTACATTATCAGTGGTGTTCACGACTTTGTAAACCTCAGTCATGATCTTCCCAAGTGCAGTGAAGAGTACATTTTATTTATTTAATTGGTGTTACAGGCAGTGATATCATGGTTCACTAGGTGATAGATTTTGTGCTTTTCAGGAGTTCTTAATTCAGTGCATTAATTGGAAGCAAGAATCTGGTAGAGCAGTGGGATTTAAAGCTTAGACATAGTACTGCAAGGAGACTTGTTGATTAGAAACAAGTTCCTCAACCTTGAGGAAGAGCAATGTCCAGGGAAAATTCAGTTGAGGCAGGGAAAACTGGCAGCTTAGTGGCTTGCAAAAATCACTGCAAAACTATGTCATGAAAATTGCTGAATTGGTGACCAATTAAGCTGTCTTAGATGTGCTTCTTCATTCATAACCTTTCCCTTGCTCTTCTGATCTGTCACTAGCAAGCTATGTTTGCCTTCGCAGGAGCCCCTTAAAGGCAATATTTGGTGTGTGTGCCTATTGCCAAGCAAGGTCCAAGTTTCTCTGCAACAGCATGAAGAAAATAAGAAAGATGGAAGTTAAGGATATAAGTAACTTAGCAGCAGTGAGAATATTGTTATAAAATAAGAGAAATTATTATTTTTAAAAATCTTTCTTGAAGTTGAATGCAATTCTGCAGCATTCAGAAAGGCAGAGAATGTGAGGAAATGGTGAAAGTCAAGTCTAATTAAAGGGCAAATAAGGCTGGATGACTTTAATTTTTTAGATATTTTTATACTAGTTCTCCATCTGCAGCTCACAAACCACCTGTGAAATGTAGGAGGTTTCTGCTGGGTTACAGCCAGAAACTCTTGCGTGCTGATGATGTACAATACGCCTACTCCTTAAGTTGTCTCAAAATCAGTATTACAAAAAATTAAAGAAAAATAAAAAAAAACAATGAAGCTTCTTGGGCTGCATTTACCCAGTGACAAAATGCAATCAAAGTGAAATTCCTCTCCTTCCATCCCAGAGGGCAGGCAGCTTGGGAATAACTCGCTTTACTGAAATCCAAAGGAATGGGGCAAGGGCTGAGAGCAAAGGAAAAAAGAGCACAAGAGCTGAGGAGCTCTTGGGGAGGAGCGGGTATAGAAGTGATTTAATGTGGGAGTGAAGGAAGAGGGAGAAGTGAGAAGCCAGTTCTTTGAAGTTGTAATGAGATCAGAGGAGAGATTAAAGGGAAAAGAGATAATGAGGAGGAAAAGGGTAAGAGGACTGGTATTGTTCTGGTAAAGGTTTGGATACAGGACATGGAACTTGGAAGTAGCTGAGCCAAAAAGGGAAATAAGGGATTAGGTTGGGGTTGTGGACAGAAACCAAGTTTAGATAACACCCTGGGATGATGGTTGGGATGAGAAGACAGTTAAAGAGGAGAAATAGATCTAAATAGGATGAGAATTTGGGAATGGCTATTATTTGATAATGGCATTTGAGGCAGTGCTGAAAATTATAAGGGGAAGAACTGAAGGCGAGGAAAAGGCAGAGACATGAAAAGTGAGGCACAAAAGGGTCCTTCCAAAACTTGAGGGAGCTCAAGGGAGCCAATTTCATTGTTTCTTTTGTCAACAAGTATCTGTGAAATCTATAAGCAATGTTTGTGTCTCATTCTCTTTTAAGATTTACTTCCAAAGATGGCAAAAAAAAAACCAACCTTAAGAAAGAGTGATAGATGATTGAAGTTGCAGAATGAAGTATGAAAAACGTTACTGAATGTCAAATTAATGTCCATCTTCATATGGATGTTAGGAAACCATTATGAGTTAAATTATTATGTTATTTCTTCCTTTTTTTTCTGGTTTTTTGCCTTTCTTTTCTAATGCTATAAAAATTGCAGATGACAGGCAATATTTTACCAAAGGTCTCATTCCTTAAAACTCAATTTCTGCCAAAATAATGTAGAAGATGCTCATTCCATCTCTCTCTCACCTTGCCCAGTGAAAGTACTGGCTCCTTACATATCCCATCTGCTGGAGTTCGTGTGACTGTAGCTCCAGTAGGAAACGATCTTCAACTACAGGTACTGAAAAGAAGCTACTGGTTGCATTTATATGTCTTATGTGTCATCTACCTGCTCTAATAAATACAGAGGATTTTTCTTCTGTTGCCAGCTCCTACTTATGTGCATTTATAAAGCTGTTATTCTTGATTTCCTCACCAGCCTGTTTAGAGCAGAAATCTGTGTGTTACCTTATGTAAAAAATTAGGTGGAGAAGCACATAGAAAGTAGCTGAAGCTATCAGGTCTTTTAAATGGATACCTGGCATGGTGGCATGGTGGTTTATTTTTACAGCCTTTAGGTACTAGCTGTGGTTGTTGTGAACTAATGAAGTAGGTGTTCATGGCTGAGAATGGGTTGTCATAAGGAAGTAGTTGCTGTGAGTCTGCCTGGGTGACAGATCCATCTATTTTGTCCTCTCATAGCATCACATACACTCTAATGAGGGAAAATACCTATCAAACTCTTCAGTTGAAATTTGTAAATGAAATGAAGGTAGATTCAGAGAAGGTGAATATCAGGGTTGCTTTTTTTTTTTTTTTCAGTAAAATCTTCTGTGCATTTCATAGCATAACCCTCCAGGAAACCTGGAAGGGGAGAAAAAAAAAAACAGAACCAACCATCTGTGATAAAATTCTGAAGTGGAATGTTTTCAGAAGCCACAGGGGGAATAATAATGAGGGGAAGTGATGCAAATTTTTTTTGACAAGAAGATGACAAAAGATGACACTGGAGAGGTTTATGTATACTTTGGGAGAAAAAAACCTCTACTGATATATCTGATAGCTGACTTGGGATGAGTCATACGCTATTTGCAGTAAAAAGTTACTTTAATGTTTTTAACATTTATCCATTAAATTTTTCTCCTTGATCTATATTTCAAAATTTTATGTCAGCTACTCAAAGGTTAGGACACATTCTTATTTTAATATGTGAAGTGGATCGCCAGATTGTTGCATTACTTTGCAGGGCTGGGTGGAAGATTTTAGTCAGGACCAACTTTGTACAGAAAGAAGACTCATGGCAAGACAGTTCCAGTGGAAGATATTTAAAATAAAGATTTCTGATGCTGAGTCAAACTGTTGTCACAGTGATATTAATAATAAACTATGAGAACATTTGTCTTGCCATATGGGATGAGACTAAATAGTCTGCCACTGGTATTGGATGGCATTACATAATGTTATTGCGTGAGGCATATATATTTCTACTTCCCTCCTATTCCTCCTTAAATACATAAGATAGATTTTAACCAGCTGAAGAAATGTTGTTAGAGAGAGTTGTCTTTATTTCTTTAGGAAGCTGTGATAATTTGCAAGGATTCATTCCCTGCCTCAGTCACTTGTAAGGAGATTTAGTTAAACTGTTAAATGTGGTGCACACATTCATGTTCAAAAATAAAATGGCTTTAATTTGGTTTTAACTTAAATCTCTTTGGAAGATAAAAAAAAATAATCATTGCATTTTTTAATTCTTAGTACAAATGTCTGAATAATGATTTAATGTGATTTAGCAAAACCACTTCAGAAAGTCATTTGAATTAACTCTTTTTTTCCCCGACAAACTTAGAGAGTGCTCCATGAATGCTCTTTGTATGGCATTAATAACAGGTTGCTAATCAAGAATTCTGAAGAATTTGAGCACTGATCATGAATTCTGCATACATATTCAGATGAAAGTGATTACCCATATGTTACAAATCAACGCTGGATTAACATTTGCCACCGTTCCAAAGCATTCAGCTTCAGTGCACTAAATAACATTGGGGTGACATGCATATCTTAGACAAATCACTGTGTACTTTTGTGTTAAGACTTCAAACCATACAAGACTTTGCCTGGTGGAACAGAGAAGAATATGAACTTGAACTCCTAGGATGGGCTGTATGAAGCAGCTAGAAAAAAGTCCTGGTTTCACGCCCCTTGGCTGGCATTGAGCATACAGCTGCATTTGGCGACTTATAGCACACATCAGGTTGGGTTCAAATTAGGTTTCAGTTTCCTCAAAAAAGCTCAAGGTTAGTTCAGTTTGGGCATTTAGGCTGTCTTTCCTGACCAATGTTTCTGGAGTAACTCTTCCTGAGTTTATTTTCCCAAGCAATGTTTTATTAGGAGAAAACAGAATTCATGTGTTTTTTGCCATCTGAGTTTGTTATCCTCTAAAGTATACCATTACCTTGCCTCTCATCTCCTTACATGTCTTCATCCTTTATGTCACCTTCTTCAGCGTGTCACCTTTCCCTAAAGCAAGACTTAGGCTTTCCCTTTTCTACTGAATTTTCTAAAATTGTCCATATTGGTAATAAATTGGTGCCAAATACATTTTCTTACTATCTGTCATAGTTTAAGCCAGCTGTAACTCACGCAGTTTGCTCACTCCCTCCTCTTTCTTCCCCCCAGCTCCTGGGGGGATGGGAAGGAAAATAGAAAGAATGTAACTCCCACAGGTTGAGATAAGAACAGCCCAGTAACTAAGGTGTAACAAAAACCACTGCTGCTACCACCAATAATAATAATTATAAGGGAAATAACAAGGGAAGAGAATACAACTGCTCACCACTCGATACCAAGCCCGATCCAGCACTCATTCCCAACCCTTCTGGGTCCCTGCCCCTCATTTTTATGTCTGGTCATGAAGTGCTGTGGTATGGAATACCGCTTTGGTCAGTTTGGGTCAGGTGTCCTGTCTCTGCTTCCTGCCAGCTTCCCCTCCTCCCTGGCAGAGCATGAGACTCAGAAAATCCTTGGTCAGACTAAATATTCTAAGCAGTAACTAAAAACATCGGTGTTATCAATGCTGTTCCCAGGCCAAAAGTCAAAACCACAGCACTGCACCAGCTACTAAGAAGCAGAAAAAATGACTGCTACTGCTGAACCCAGGACAGTATCCAAAGTCATTTGGCAGCTATTTTTAAAATAAGACTATAGAAGAATTAACAAAGTCAACTCTCTGTAAATATTCAAATTCACTTTGCTAATGGGGAAAATGTAAGGCAACACAGTGAATAAAACAAATGTTTTAAATAGAAAATAAACGGAATAGAGTTGCTTTCTATTTCAACCAAATAAAATTATTAAAGAGCTATCCTGGTAAATGAAAATGAACCCAGTTTATTCTTATGCTGAGATAAGATGTGGAAATAGATTTTAAGATGAAGGATTTGCTATCATACTTTATGCTATAACACTCCTTTTTGCTAACTTTGTAGATATCTTTGCACAGTATAGTTCAGACACAATGTTTAGTTGAGGACTAAAACATCAAACTGTTGTCAGACATGAATAAATCTAGTTTCCATGTCTACCTGAAAACTGTACTGGGAAAGCCCATTAAAATAAGGAAAATTGAATTAGGATTTTATGATTTTTGTGAAAGCTGCAAACCTGAGATAAAGAATTCCCTTTTTTTTCTTTTTTTTTTTAATAGGCACAGCATGCATTCACTTCAGTGAAATATGGATTAAAATGAATGCAGATTGGAAATGGAAAATATTTCCATTTCTAATCATGCTCTTTCTCATTAAGGATAGACAGCATCCTGATTTCTAACTAAGAAATTATTCTTTTTCTTTTGCAGAAGAACCTCAGAGTGGCTGAATGAAATTTTCCTTACAAGAGTACTTCAGAGCTAATGACAGTAACAACAAGGAAACAAGCAATTCAATACTGGAGAATGCTGCTGAGAAAACATTGACATAAAGGCAGGTAATTAGTGCTGCTGCTTCTCCTAAAATTAGGGGGGAAAAAACCCACAAAATGGAGTCATTGGAGCAATGGGATTTCTAAATTGCAAAGAAGTCTTATTTACACTGTGAATCCAGCTGAACTAAGTAAGCTAATCAATATGATGGGCAAATTCTGTTAACAATACAAAAAACCTGACTGAATAATGAAAGCATTACAAAGAAGAGTAAATATTTTGAGGAAAGGGACAGAGCTGACAGAGCCTGAGTTGGTCAGTGGAGTTCATGCTCTTCAGCTTATTTCTGCCTCTCCAAAATAATTGAACACATAATACCACATCTCTTCTAGCAGTATAGAACATTTCACTATTGCCGAAATGAGGTGTGCTGCATGTGTGGGTTTGGGAAGAGAAAAGTGAAACTGTCTGAACACCAAAAAAGAATTTGATTCAGGTGAATTTGGAAGAAAATTTCAGATCAGGTTTGCAGATCCTTGAGGAAAAATTCTATTCTAGAACAGAAAAGAATTCTAGAAAGCAGACCTCAGGGGGCTTGTCTTAGGTTTGTTTAACTCTTCAATGAATATATATATATGGAATCAGCCAACTGGTAGGGCTTTTGTGTTTCATTTGGTTGTTTTCGAAAATTCAAAGTAGCCTCCTCCATAAGGCAGTGGTGTTGGTTTTCTTATTACCTTTGATAGCAAAGAATTTTTTCTTCTAACTTTGAATGATGTAATTTGATTTAATGGAAAATTTTGAACCTCTTTCTAGGTGAGGGATGGACTATTGCTCTTTTTATATAGTGCCTGGAATAATGGCTGCTTGATCTTGATTGGAGCCTTTCAGTGCTTCAAATAAATTGAACCATTTTTCTTGCTTATACCTTTGCCCTTGCGGTTGAGGAATTGGGATAGAGAGTAGGGACTTGTTTGGGCAAAGTTATCTGCGTGCTAGGTAGTAGTAGGAGTGAATGAGAATTAACATGTTAGGTAAAAAAAATAGGTATTCCTTACAACATTATCTATTGCAGAAAAAAATATCTGATTCAATCTGCCTTTTTTTTTTTTCCTTTGCTGAAATCAACTGAAATGCAGGGTTTATTTTGTGTCAGTGTGAAAATTAAATTGCATAAATTGTAAAGCCACTCTGTTTCTGAGCATGTTAAGTTTCCTGTTATTTCCCTTTTAAATGGAATCCTAAAGGGTAAAAAATCAGACACCATGGTATAAATATTGCATTATACATAACTGATTTATATTTATAAAGTTAATTCCACTTCTTAATGTAATTTGAACAAGAAAAATACTCTGTTATGGCTGTTTTAGAAGTTGAATCAAGCATGCTAGTGCGGTTAAAATGAACTGTGTTTTCTGGTCTGATTACCTCATTTTTTACATAGCGTCTTCCCATTCTCTCATGTTATTTTTCTTAGTTTAGTAACATACTCCAGTGAATTTCTTCTAGGCTAAGAAAATAGCCTTGCACAAATACATATCTGAGGTGATAGCTGCTTCTGACCTTCATGCATATTGTATTATAGAGCTGGTCAACTTAGAGTCTGGCATATTGGAAATTTAGCCCTTGATATTGTCCCTGCATTGAGATGAGGACATAGGGAAATTGAAGGGCTTTTCACAGCATAACATAAATGGCTGGCACAATAAGGCTGATGCTTCATAGATACTGTGTAATGTCATGGGAGGTCAGGTGTATTTCCTAATATAATGTGAAGTGAATCAAGTTACAGTAGGGATTAATGAGCCCCTCTAAGAGCACAATTTTTCATGGTCTCTTTTATTGAAAAAAGAGAGTAAGATTTGGTTTTCAGAGATTAAAATATGAGAATTTTCACCTGGCATACCTGGTACGTGCTGCTATTGTTGTATACGGGTTAGCTGTAACACAGCATTAGCAGCTTTCATGAACCATAGATTTGAAACTCTCACCATGCAGGAGGGAGGTAGGGACTAGTTAGATAAACTTCATCTTAACTAGCTTAGAGGCAGGATAGGAAATCATAAATATAAAATATAACCTCAGAATAATTTCTAATTGATTGCAATTTGCAGCAGAGTAAGGGAATATAGGCGGGGTCTGACATATGGCGTAGGAACCTGTAGCAGTATCTCAGGGCTGTTTGTTCCACAGGATGAATTCAAATCTCAGTTCCAGATACTCAAACAAATCACTTGGACTATTAGTTCTGTAAACGTAGGTGTTGCTGTGTTGTGAAGGAGATGGATTAGAGTAAGAACTCTGGAAATTTTCCTTGCAAGACCTGCCTAAGGGTGAGCATAGTTTTTCTTGTCTGGCACAGAGAATCAATGGCTCTTGTTTTGTCTCAGGAACCACACTTCTTCCTACACCTAAAATTGTTAAATTGTCCACCTTGAAGGCTGCTGAGGGGACTAACGTTTATAAAGAACTGACACTGATTAGACAGAAAGCTGCACAGCTGTGCAATCTATTGTTATATATATATATAAATATATATATATATAATAAAATAAATGGATAAGCCTTCCAAAATGAAGAAAGTGCATTACTTAGACTGCAGGGCATAGGATCTCACTGTACCCACTTCCTTACCTCTGTATTTGTCCATGCTCTGCTGTCCCATCTGTTTCTGGTGTTTTATTCTGTGTTAGGACTTCCTTTTATTCATTCATGGTAAGGCAGGACCAAGCTAAGATAGTAGCTGTAAATATCCAGACTGCATGAGAATTAGCTATCATTATTTTTATCAGACTGTAATGTCTCTGAATGGGTGTACATCCATTGTCTTCACCATGCCAGGATACATTCTCATGTGCTGGCTACAAAAGAGTAGCTGGATGTTTGTGTGGATGAGTCTTTATTCCAATGGAAACTGTTTACCTGTGGTTGTGTTGTGGTCCTCAGGCAAAGAATAAAGGAAAGTTGAGCACAAACGTGCCTCAGAATAATACTGCTAAAGATGTCAGAAGGCTGACAGGGGCCATCTATTACAGAGCTGGTTCTGCTTCTCACAAGCATTAAAATAAAGGTTTCCTTTGCCTCACTGCTTTTAAGATCCCTAGGGTCTGTGTTTAAGACTGCCCTTTTCCTCATCATCTGAGGGTGCCTTTGATCCCAGTAAGAGCAATCATATTTAGGATATTTTTTTTTCTCTCTTTAATTAGCCTCATTCTCTTAAAAAAATGCAGTTAGATGCTACATCATTTTCCTATGCCAGTTTTTTTAAGTCCCTTATTTTATTTCATAATTCTGTGATATGGTTAATGCAGCATCTGATGTTGGATAATTTATTTCCTCTTTGGCAGAGAAAGCCATTAGCCTTAACTATTTATTCAGTAACATTTTTGTTCAATTTAATGGTGTCCAATCTATCTCTGGGATTAGCAGTATGAATGCTTACCAAGCTTCTGCAAGTTTTCCCCAAAGGCCTAGTAGAAGTTCATATTTTATGTAAAATTTAAATTGTAAAATATCATATATTTTATCATAGTAATACCAAGTTATTACTTTCCAATTCAAGAACAGGCATTTATCACAGCATGGACTACTGCAATTTTACCATATTCCAGCCTAACTGCCCAAGGTTACAGTGCTTCCCCACTGTGACCTACAAGGAATTGAACTGGGACCAGGGCAGAGGCAGCAGTAGATTGGCAAGGACATCTCACTGCCTCTAATTCATCAGAATCGTGTGAGGTCCATGGACTTTATAAGATCCAGTCTATACTAAATCATGTCAGTCAGCCCCAATATGACAGATAACTTTTATCCCTTTCAATTCTGGATTGAATTGGTAACTAGTGCTTAGGACACTGCACATCAGAAAGACTGCATAAAATAAACCAAACACACCAAACAAACATGGGCAGCAGGAGGCTGGAGTCACCTCTGCTGTTAGCTGAGGTGTTGGAAGCTAGTGGGATGCTGGACATGAGATAGTGTAGAGGAAAGCCAACTGGCGCTGTGAGCAGCAAGCACCATGACAGAGTAAGCAGTTCACACAAGGGGCAGCCCCATTTTTATAAGACATCTACTCAGCTGGTGCTGTACATACCCTGCCTTTCTGGTGTATGTCATTATAAAATATGCAATGGATGTGTGCTCTTGCCTAACTCTCTAAATGTTGCTTCCCACCTCCCTTCCTCATCTCTTTTTTCAGGCTCATGTCAGCAACCCCTTCCTAACCTCATAGTCCTGCCACTTCTCATGTGGGAGCCCTCACCATCCTGGTGCCAATCACTAGCCATGACCTCTGGCAATCTTTCAGCATTATGAACTTCCTTAGGGAACTGAAGGTGTAAATACATCATTGTTAGCTTTTTTTTTTTTTTTTTATAGCTCTGAATTCTGCCCCATATATTTTGTCTGTGGACTTTATAACTGCCCTGTCATGGGTTCAGCAGCAGCAGTCATTTTTTTTTTTCTTTAAGCAGTAGCTGGTGTAGCACTGTGTTTTGGATTTT
>JASSUY010018347.1:0-41412 GCA_032466535.1 Forpus xanthops | reverse complement strand
TTATCTTGTACAAGGATTCTCAGAATGTTCCCTAGCTATACTCTACACCTCTACTCTGTATATCATGCATCTGAGTAATTTTCCATTACTACTGTTACCAAGCCATCACACTTTACTTAAAATTGATTTCTAAAAGTTTATATATTTCAGTTTAGAATTTTGTACTCCCCCTCATCTCACTAAAGCATCTGAATAAAAGAAAGCCAAGATTCATACAGAAATAACAGGCTTGTTCTTGAGGTGTTAGCTAAGAAGCAGGTTTTCAAATGTACCATGGATATATTCAGAGGGACTTAATAAATTTAAAAGCGCGTTATTATACACTTGTGAGCTCTTGAACTTTTATATCCTAGGCATAAGGAACTTATTCAGTTAGATTCAACAGGCTGTACTATCTCCTGTGGGATATTTTTCCTCCTCTGACCATATATAGTGGAAGATATAATGTCCTGTTTGCACTATAAATACAGAATCTGCAAGGATACAGTTTTTTAAACTTAATATTATTTCTTGTTGCAATCAGTCATGCAGAACAACTTTGTGATTTTATTAGTCATAATCATAATTTCCATTGTTACATGAATGAAACAAGATAATTTGATTGCTTTGTATATTCTATGAATCATAAAGTGTACTTCTACCTTGACCTATACAGTATTCTGTTGTTCAACTGGTTAGACAATCAGTTTATCTCCCTTGTTACAGCCCACCAAGCTACTCATTAGATGCTGTGCAGATTCAGGTAATGTGGATGGTGCAAATATTGAGTGCCTCTATCAAATGTGTCAGAGCAGACAGAAGTAGAAAACAATGAATTTACTTAGATTTTAAATCAGTTTATTCCTAGTTACCTACTTCCAAATTATTCTCAAACATGTGAGTCCTTCTCTAATGTATTCCTGAAATATGTCTGTGATGGGTACGCCCGCCCTAACAACAGCCCTGACAACGACCTGACAAAAGCCCACAGAATCTTCCAAGCAAAGACAAAAGCCTGGGAGAGCTTTCCACATGCACAGCTCTTGTCCCACCCACATGATGGTGGTGGGCGGGTGCAGGGAAAAAGATGTTGGATTCTGAGGCCTTGGGGAAGTTACAAGACGATATTAGGTCAGATTTAACTAAGAAATAAAAAGAACCCTGCTGGAGAGAGAATCTGAGTCGGTTCTTCTTGAGGCAGTGTGCCTGCAGCTAGGGAATTTCCCCATGGGTCAGGATCCAGTCAAGGGAACTCTTTCAGCTTAAGAACCTTCCCTTTTTAGGTGAGTGTGCATTTTGGATCATTGGTCATAAAGTTTAAGAATCAGTACTGTAGTGAGGAATGTATGTGACACCCCAAATCCGTAGTTGATGTTGGTGGAGCTTTAATTGAGTGTGAATAGCAAATTTCATTTAAACTCAATTTATTGGTTCCATGATATTTAAATTGGCATAGTGGTTAGGATGTCCACAGAAAAATTTGTATGGACGCATACAGGTGAGCCTTTCTCCTTCCCCAAGTGTACAGTGGGTGAAGAAGTGATTTTGCTATGGCTATCGTTTGTTGTTGGAGGTTTTTTCTGGTTGTTGGAGGTTTTTTCTGGTTTGTATTTTTGGTTTTGTTTTATTTCGGAGCAGTGTAGAGATACTCCAGCTACTCCAGCCAATGAGCCAGCTTCAATTGGAGTTCAGCTCAGAAGCCTCTATACAAATGCCCTTAGCATGGGGAACAAACAAGAGGAACAGGAGAGGTGTATACATATATGGTCATAAGCATTACAGAGACAGGGTGGGATGGCTCTTGTGACTGATATGTTGGAATGGAAAGTTACAAGCTCTGTAGGAAAGGCAGGCCCAGTAGGTGGGCAGGGGGAGTTGCTGTTTATGTTAGGGATAGGCTGGAGAGTATGGAACTCTGTGTGGGGAGAGGCGAGCAGTTGACAGAGTGTTTGTGGGTCAGGGTTAAAGGGACAACAGCAGTGGGAGACATTATTGTGGGGATCTGTTACTGAACACATGACCAAGAGGACTCGGTGGATAAAGCACTCTATAGACAGATAGGAATAACCTCACCCTCACAGGCCATTGTCCTCATGGAGTACTTCAACCACACTGATATCTGTTGGAGAGATGGTACGGCCTGGCACAAGCAATCCAGAGAGTTCTTCAATTGTGTGGAAAACAACTTCCTTCTGCAAGTAATAGGGGAGAAGACAAGGAGAGGTGCTATACTTGACCTTTTCCGCACCAACAGGGAAGGCCTGGTAGGAAATGTGATGTTCCAGGGCAGCCTTGATTGCAGCGATCATGAGACAGTTGAATTTGAGATCCTCAGGACAGTGAGAATAGAGTGCAGCAAGCTCACAGCCCTGGACTGCAAGAGAGCAGACTTTGGCCTCTTCAGGAACCTGTTCAGTAAGATTCCATGGGATATAGCCCTAGAGGGCAGGGGGACACAAGACTGTTGGTTGATATTCAAGGATCAGCTGCTGCAAGCTCAGGAGCAATGCATCTGAACTAGAAGTGCTGCAGGAGGACCAAGAGACTTCCTTGGATAGATAAGGAGCTGCTGATGAAAATTCAAAGGAAAAAAGAGGCTTATAAAAGGTGGAAGCAAGGACAGGTGGCCTGGGAAGAATAGGCAGATGTTGGCCGGGAAGCTAGGGACAAGGATAGGAAACTGAATGAGCTGGGGAACTACAGACCAATCAGCCTCACCTCTGTGCCTAGCAAAATCTCAGAGCGGATTCTCCTGGAAGGCATGCTAAGGCACATGAAAAACCACAAGGTGGTTGGTGACAGCCAGAATGGCTTCACTAGGGGGAAATCCTGCCTGACCAATCTGGTGGCCTTCTATGATGGGCCTATGGAACTGACGGACAGGGGTAGAGCAGTTGATGCCATCTACCTGCACTTGTGCAAAGCGTTTGCCACTGTCTCACATGACATCTTTGTCTCTAAGTTGGAGAGTCATCAATTTGATAGGTGGACCACTCGGTGGATAAAGAACAGAGTTGTGCTCAATGGCTCACTATTCAGCTGGAGACCAGTAACAAGTGATGTCCCTCAAGAGCCAGTGTTGGGACCAATCTTGTTCAACATCTTTGTGGGTGACATGAACTGTGGGATTGTGTGTGCCTCAGCAAGTTTGCTGATGACACCAAGCTGTGTGGTTCAGTTGACACAGTGGAGGGAAGGAATGCCATTCAGGGGGACCTTGACATGCTTGTGAGGTGGGCTGATGCTAACCTGATGAAGTTTAACCATGCCAAGTGCAAGGTCCTCCACCTGGGTCTGAGCAATCCCAGACACAACTACAAGTTGGGAAGAGATGAGATTCAGAGCAGCTCTGCGGAGAATAACTTGGGGGTGTTGGTCAACGAGAAAATAAACATGAGCTGGCAGTCTGCTCTTGCAATCCATAAAGCCAACCGTATCCTGGGCTGCATAAAAAGGAGCTTGACCAGCAGGTTGAGGGAGGTGGTCCTGCTCATCTACTCAGCTTTCATGAGACCTCACTTGGAATATTGTGTGTAGTTCTGGTGTCCTCATCATAAAAAAGACATGGAACTGTTGGAACAAGTCTAGAGGAGGGCCATGAGGATGATCAGGGGACTGGAGCATCTCCCATATGAAGATAGGATGAGAGAGTTGAGGCTGTTCAGACTGGAGAAGAGAAGGCTGTGTGGAGACCTCATAGCAGCCTTCCAGTGACTGAAGGGGCGGTATAGGGATGCTGGAGAGGGACTCTTCATGAGGGACTGTAGTGAGAGGACAAGGGGTAGTGGATTCAAACTTAAATAGGGAAAGTTTAGATTGGATCTGAGGAAGAAATTCTTTACTGTAAGGGTGGTGAGGCACTGGAATTGGTTGCCCAGGGATGTTGTGAATGTTCCATCGCTGGCAGTGCTCAAGGCCGGGTCAGACATAGCCTTGGGTGACATGGTTTAGTGGGAAGTGTCCCTGCCCCTGTCAGGGGGTTGTAACTTGATGATCTTAAAGTCCTTTCCAACCCTAAGTATTCTATGATTCTTTGATTCTATTTTTTATTTGCAACTTTTTAATTTTTTTTTTCCCTTATACTTTCAGGATCCAGTAAAACTGACTTATTCTCATTCTTATGTACTATTTGACCTTTTTAGGTAAAAGAAAAGACCATAATTGTTTATTCCATTGTAAAGTGTTTAGGAAAATAGCCAATGCCAAATACTTACTTGATAAAACCCCAAATACAGAGCATGCAGCCTACTGACACCTCATATATTTTTTTTTTCACCACAGTTATTAACAGAAGTGTAAAAAAGTTTGTAATAACTGATCAGTGTTGTATTGCAGCAGCAGCACTGTAGAAAAGCAAAATATGGAATATAGAAATGCTATTCTTTATAAATGATCTTGTATGACCAAGAGCATAAAACATGCTCTTGCTTTAGAAGCTAAGTGTAATAGTAGCAGAAAATTACTTAATTGTTCTGTTAGCTTTTAATTATGAAAAATAGATACATAACTGCCAAATCGTTACAAAGAGCCCACCAAACTAAAATGAAAACTATAAACAGAACAAAAAATTATTTGCTACTAATAAAGCAATGCTAATACAAGTGTTGGAGCTTTAAAACAATTGGACATCTAAATGGGATCTTTTGCTGTGACATGCAAAATGTCACAAAAAATAAAAAAAAAAAGGGTCTCAAAAACCCATGGGTTCTGAGGGACTTTGCTAAGATCATTGCCGGACTACTCTCTTTTTTCTTCAAAACTTAAAAGTATCCTGGTAACAAAAAATGAAAATGTCGTACTGCTCTCCAAGATTGTGAAGGGGAATCTAGGAAATTTGATCTGCTTAATTTCAGAACCAAGGAGTTTTTAGGCATTAATATTGGACCTGATGCTGCTTATCATCATTGTCAACCACCTAAGCACCATAAAGAATCTGTCAGCAGGTTTGCAGAAAACATTAAAATGGTAGGAGTATATAGAGAGATATTAAGATCTCTGTTTAAACAGTGGTCAGTTTGGGTCGATGCCTAAATATAGGCATGAATATGAAAAACATTTTTATGGGGTAAGAAAAAGGTAATTTTTAATGGATGGAGAGAAAAAGGAGGATTTGCTGAAGAACAAGTTTAAAGAAAACTTAGAAGAAACAGCAACAAACACATTAATGGAAACAAAATTAAGGGCTATGTTTCAATAACAGCGTATTTAATGAAGTTAAAGACTGCTAGTCAGGGAAGGAGAGGATGAAGTACTTGAAATTAGAAAGCAATCATTAAACACAAATTACTTTGGGCAGAGTAATTTGATTAAAGATACAGAATTTGCTTCTGGGAAGAAAGTGGATATAATTGACCAAACAAAACTCAATATGGACAATATGACAATCCATTCAATAGTGACAAAAAAAAAAAAAATAGAAAAAGTTGCAAAATAAGGTGTGAGTTTTTAAGATTTAAGAGTCTCCTCAGTTTGAGGAGAAAGACTAATTGGAGCTAGCAAGTGCAAAGCCAGTGGCAGAGATTGCAAAAATACCTGCATCTGAATCAGTGGAAGAAGAATATTCTAGAAGGCAAATGGAAGACAAGTTAAAGAAGAAGAGGTAGTCATAATGCTTACTGTATATTTAGAAAGACAACTGTGGAAAAAGGGAGGCAAAGGAAATCTGAGTCTGAAAAAAAAAAAAAAACAAACAAAAAAAGGAGGCAAAAATGGCTGGAAGGTATTACACAGTTTTGTATAGTTATAGAAACAGGACTATTAAGAAAATAAAGTGACAAAGAAGACAACAAATACAACCTGTGTTTAGAATGTCTATCATGCATCCTTTTCATCATATGATTTTATTTAAAAGAGATTGGCATAAACATTCACAAATGAAGAGATGGAGGTGTAGCTATTTTGCACAGATGTAAGGATTGTGTTCTTCAAGAAACCGCATGTTTGTTTTTCTGTTCAAACTAAAACATGGGAGATTTTAGGTTAGAAATAAGGAGGAAATTCTTTACTGTGAGGGTGATGAGGCACCTGAATGGGCTGTCCAAAGAAGTGGTAAATGCTCCATCCCTGGCAGTGTTCAAGGCCAGGTTGGACAGGGCCTTGAGCAACTTGGTCTAGTGTGAGGCATTCCAGCCCATGGCAGAGGGGTTAGAACTTGATGATCTCAAGGTCCTTTTGAACACGAACTATTCTATGATTCTATATCAGTGTGGGCACAGCATTTTCAAACTACATAAAAGGAAGATTTCTAAGAATGATCTGTGGTCATTCTACTGATATTGCCTCTGTTCTCTGTTATTTAGGATTTTTTACATTTTGATCATACAAGTGTATAATATTTCTGTGAATGCCTTCTGACTATTGGCAAGAGATTCTAATAAGGAATAAAGTCTGATATAATGTGGAAAATATGTTTAATTGGACTGATGAAAAAAAAAAAAAGCAACTCCCACCCTCAAAATAACTCATAAATTTAATTTTAAAACATTATTAATTTAATCAGTGGGATTTTTTTTTAGGAAATAAATTCATGCTATAAATTTACACCTCTGCCTTAGTAAAAAATACTGCTTCCTCCAGCAGAAACTCTACCTAGCAAAAAAGGTGTAAAGACATTTATGGAGGAAATGTAACTCAATCCCCTAGCATTCATAGCATCTGCAGGAGCTGAATGACTATGAGTATTGTGGATATTGGGATTTAGCTCAAAGACAACAATGAGGCTTGAGTTACAATGCCAATAATTCCCTAGTTTTCAGAGTCTGATATTTCTCTAGAGACAAGCATTCCTAAAGGATATACAGTGACACCTTCATTTTATACTGTGAGTTTTGTTGTTTTGTTTTTTTTTGTCAATTAATTTAGTCTTCTTGTAGTGACTAGACTGTGAATAAAATTGTTAATGCACAGAATTAGAAATGCATGGCACTCAAGGCAAGGAATCACACTACATCTGTGTTGTACAGTATTAGGTCAATATATGGTGAATGGAAATTAAAAGCAATGCTTTACTATTACTGTTTGATGATCCTTCATTGAGGATTTTTGAGCCCTACAATTAAACTTGACAATAGAGATAAAAAAATAATTTTAAAGATTCATTGACTTGATATGGACTATCAGTATAATTATATTAGATGAGAATGTGCTTCTTCTTCTCACAAGCATTGGTCACACTAGATGGCTATTAGTCTTCCATTCCTCATTTCTGTTTTCAGAAATACCATCTGTGCTGTCATTGCATATACCACATTCAGCATCTTTCACTACTTTTTGCTTAGAAGTCAGTGAGCTGAAAGGAGTTTGAACATGCAAAATAAAGAATTCAAGGACAAAGACTGGAGAAGCAAGGAAGATCAAAGGAGTATTTGTGTGTAAGTGTGGGACGGAGGAGACTGTTCTTAGAACGGAGTTGGAGTTGCAGAGCCTTATCCCAGTAACACCACAAGTACTGCAGATATGCATTGTGCAGCAAGGTGAATGCAATAAAGCCAAGTTGCAATGGTAATGGCTGTATCACCCTAATAAATCCTAAGACCTTCAGACTCAGTCAGATAATGATGTTACAGCTACAGTTATGGCTTATTTATTTAACCAAGGGCAAAGTTGTTGAGACACAGTTTCATTTTCCAGAAAAGCCTGACAAGGCAGATGGGAGTAATGGCACAGGACAAATGAACTTCTTTGCTAGTCAGCCAATACAAAATAAAACACAACTCAGAAGGACAGAGTGTGCACTCTAAAGAGGAAACATAAACCAGTGAAACGAAATATCTACTGAGCATTAATAAATCCATTAGTGAACATTAATAAAATACAAAGGCTTACTCCTTTTCAGCCCTGGGAGTCAGCAGCTCTGGTCTCAGTGAACTATTTAGTGGGGCTGGAAGAATGATTTGAGGGGGAGGGCTGGGAAAAGAGTAAATCAGTAGGTACATTTTAGTTAATGTCCAGGGACTGAATATAACTAAGGGCTGAATCAGCTGAAGTGAAGGTTGGAATGAGTCTGAGGAAATTAATAATCCTGTACACAGAGAAGGGTTTCAATAGCATGCAGTAAATAACACCTGGGGACACACACTGAACAAAGAGGACGAAACAAATCATTGAATAGCTGCAGTATCCTGAGTCACTGTCCTTCCTTCCTGCAGGAGTTGGGGGTGAGGTAGAAAACAAGTCTGTAATGAAATATCATATCAGCACGAGATGGTATGCATGGTTTCATATATGGGGCTCTCACCCTAGTCTGTTTGACTTCCCAGTCCTGACAGGATTTCCTCCCTTAGATGCAATGATTTCATTCTCTTTTATTTCTCCTTGCATGACTCCAGACTGAGTTATTTTCAACTTTTTTCCCAGAGTTTTTCTCCCCTACCATCTAACTCAGGTACATCTTCTCAAATTCAGCTGCATACCATGCTAAGGGACTGTATCCAAGTTTCTGGATTGCTCCTTCAACATCCTATCTATTCTCTATTCAAGAGAGGGTCATACAAGAAATAATACATCTGTGAACAGTGAATGAGCTCTGCTCCCTTGTGCACACCTTTCATGATTCTTGTAGCAGAAAATAAGACATTAATGATTTTATGAACAGCACACTTTTTTACTTGTACTTCAGAAGAGTTGAGTCAAAAAATAAGTTTCAATATATTGAGAAGCAATGTCTTGGCAGGGCTGCATTATTTCTTCAATATGCCAGTAATAACTATTCTGCCTTAAAAAGAGAACGTAAGAGGCAAATCAGGGACTAATCTGTGTACCTAGAAAAATTCTGAATAGCAAAGCCTTGAAAAATAAGTCAGGGTAAATCAAGAAAAACAGGGGTGTTCTGCTTTTTAGACAATTTCAGAATGTGGATTCTACATGGAATTCCCAATTTTTTGTGCAACAAGAAATAAAGTCTGGCATGAAAGTATGCTAATAAAGAAAAAGGAAATGGAAAGCTGATCTGATGCTGGCTGGTTTTTTTTTTTGTTTGTTTTTTTGTTTTTTTGGGTTTTTTTTTTTTTTTTTTTGGTTGGTTTTGTTTGTTTGTTTTCGGCAAGTCAAAATAAATCATAAGAATCCTTTAGATGGGACTTTAAATAAAAATCTTCAAATTTTTTTATATTTTTTTCATTTTTTTATTTTTTTTTTATTTTTTGTAGATAATATTGGATTTTGTAAATTCTAATTCAACATAATTTTTGAATTGCATCATGGTTTAAGCTCAGTCAGACATGCAGCTGCTCTCTAACTCCCCTGACTTCCTCTCCCCTGCTTCCAGGGATGGGAAGGAGAATGAAAATAATGTAATTCCCATGGGTTAAGGCAAGAACAGTCCACCAATTAACACATAACACAAAACCACTACTGCTACCACCAATAATAGTAATGATAAGGGAAATAACAAGGGAAGAAAATACAACCTCTCACCATCCTCTGGCCAATACTCAGCCCAACTCAAGCAGTGATCTAGTCTTTCCAAGTAACTGCCCCCAGTTTCTATACTGGGCATGATGTGCTCTGGTATGGAATACCTCTTTGGTCATTCTGGATCAGGTGTTCTGTCTCTGCTTTCTCCTGGCTTCCCCTCCTCCCTGGCAGAACATGAGACTCGGAAAGTCCTTGGTCAGAGTAAACATTACTGGGCAGAAGCTAAAATCATTGATGTTATCAGCACTGTTCCAAGGCCCAAGATCAAAACCACAGAACTGCACTAGCTTCTAAGGAGAAAAATGGCTGTTACTGCTAAACCCCGAACAAATTACCAGTGACATTTTTTAACAGTAACAAAGAAAAAATCTATTTTTTTTTTTAAGTGGCATATATCTACTTTTTTTCAACCCTTAAAAGTTTTACTCAGTGACGTTATGTAAAACACATACCTCATATCCGTATTTTTCCAATACGTTCTCTATTTGCTTAAAAGTTAACGCATGGTGCAAATATTTACATGCTGTTAGCCTACCAAATCAAGATTGGTTGTGATTTCACTGCAAATATTATTCTGCAACATCATTTTTTAAAAATGTCTCACCTATATATGAGTTTTTTTATTTAAATAACATTCAGTTGTTTTTACATAATTCATGAAAATATTATGATATCTCTTAGGGCTCATATGAAAATAAAGGAGGGGGGAAGAGGGAATGAAGCTAGTATTGTGTTAGGGTATTTGAGTCACCAGACATAGAACATCAAATCATAGAACAGTAAGGGTTGCAAAGGACCTTAAGATCATCTAGTTCATACCCCCCACTAAACCATGCCGCCCAAGGCTCTGTCCAACCTGTTCTTGAGCACTGCCCAGAAAGATCAGGGTAAAAATTTGTCAGAAATCTGCTGATCATATAGAAAGTAACTTCAGGCCTTCTGGCCTTCTGACAGAGGCCCAGAATACAGCTGTGGTAAGCAAAGTTTAATTTTTATAAATGGAATTATTAATACTGCCTTTATTTCTCTCTATAGTGTGCATAAAATCACTTTTTTTAACATTCTCCATATCAAAGTGCTAGAAACATGCAGCAAAGCTTCTGAATGTGTTGAAATTATTGTTCCTTAGAATAAAAGTAGGAAATAGAAATTATTAATTACTGAGAAAGTACATGTGATTCTCATTTTGCCTGTATCAACATAAATGAGGTTGATACAGTTAGCATAAAAACCTTTAATAAGCAAAGAGATATTCCATTATGTCAAGTGACAGATACCACTGCAACAGAAGTCTTCAGGAAAATAAACACACCTTATTTATATATTTTCTCCAAATAAACTCTTGCAATAATTAATTAAATTAAAATTATTTGTATACTTACTTGTTCTTGCAAAAAATTAAATTTTTAGCATTTAGTATTTCAACAGTTTCTTCATAGATTTCTGTCCTTTGATTTTTTATATAAATGAAACTTGGAGTCTGTAACATTATCTGAAGCTCAAAGTTATCTTTCTCTGTGAACTCAGATTTTTGTCATCTAACCAAAGTTGAAAAATATAGAAATAAATTCACTAGCCTAAAGAATTTATATTCAGCCATTTGTCTATCAAAAATATAGGAAAGTACATAAAAGCAGACAAGTATGTGAATCTAAATCTCAGGAAATATTGCTTGCATTCTTCTCCAGGGAAAAAAAAAAAAGGCAGTTCCAAGAACCTTTACTGCATTATCTTATCTGCAGCTCTTTTTTATTAAACCTATAGGCCATTTAGTTAGATTAATGAACTTAAGCTGAAAGAATGATTAAAAAAATTCCCAACAAATGCTCTTTAAATGCATAAGCCATGCAGACACCTAGGAAAAAAAAGACAAAGGATATTTTCTATGAATCTTTAGTAGAATATCTAACTTCGATGAATTTACTTTCTGCGACTTAAATCCTACTTCAAGCTACTGACTTTCTTAAATCAGATATTCCATATAAGCTTTTCTGAACAGTTGTCCAAGAATTACTAATTCTAACTATTATTTCTTGATTGAGTACTGAAAAAAAATTCTTCAAGGAAAAGAGTTCTCTTTACCAGAACATGATACACTAAAAGAGATAAGTCTTGCTTTTCTGTTACATCAAAACCAGAACTCTAGTACTCAAAGTTATGTCAATCTAAACAAGGATATAAAATATATATAAAAAGAGACCAACACCCGCTCCCCACTCCTCACCCACATTTTTTTTTTTGTTTTGTTTTGTTTTGTTTTTTTTGTTTGGTGTTGGTTTGGTTTTGTTTTTTTATCCCTGTGTTTTATCTTTCATATTATGATTTTTCCTTCCTATGATTGTCAATTGAAAAAAGACACATAAAACCTCTCCCAGCTGAAGTGTTGGTAACAAAAATTATGGCTATTTTCTATATTTATTTTAATAGGTTTTACAAAATGAACTTGTTAATTAAACACTGTTAGTCCTCCATGCCTTTTTAGTTAGTCTTTTTTTGCAACTGTTTGAATGAATCTATCTAAAGTATGGTCATAAGTTTTATTACCTTTACAATTAACCAGTGAATGTTAGATATCTAAGCTAGACCAGTGAGTTATTTTTGCTATTAAAGTTTGATGATTTTTTGGCCACAGTGGTCTACTTTTGTGAGCTCCAGGAAGAACCTGTATGGTGTTTATACTACTAATATTCTGTTTCTGCAACTAAAAATCCTTAAGATAACACAACAGTGTAACCACAATTAACTCAGTGCTCCAGGTGAGAACTCATTATCTTTTCATTAAATGTGCTCTTTCCAGTAAAATACATTTTCAGATATGTAAGTTCATCTGTTTTATATCCTAGTTATATTAACAACTCTGTCATCAGATACTGCCTTCCACCCCAGATACTTCTCATTTCCAGCTCTGCTACTACTTTCTGAAGGCACGATTTTGTCTCATTTTTGTCTCAGTCCATAAGAAACATTTAATTCTTGTACTATGGTACCTTAATGGTCTTCATCAGAAATAGAGCTTTATAACAAGACTGACTGGTTTTGTTTCTGTGTTGGAGGAGTGTCCAAAAATCATTTTCATTCTATCTTCTATGAATTAAGCTTGCTCCTCCTCATCACATGATAGAAAAAAAGTAAAATATAACTGAAAATATCCTCATCCAGCACTTTTAGCTTTCATACCCATCTCAAAAAGAAGGAAACTTCACTTAATGGAATCTTTTTTCATCTTCATATATTTATGACATCTAACATCTCTTTTCTAACAGACACATCCAAGATATTTCAATTTATTCCCAGGCTCATTTTTTTTTCCCCAGCATATTATTCCTTTTCTTTAAAGTTTTTGTAATCAGAATTTTACATGACTTCTAGCTAATTCCAGAATTTAACCTTCATCATACAAGCTATGTGTTGAAGTATGATTTTTAATTAATTCAGAAGGTAGCAGAAGCAAAAGTTTATATTTTCTCAAAGATACGATGTATAGAAAATGTCAGTCACCCAAATGCCAGTGAAAATTTCCTAATAACTGAGGCAGAACTGCATATTAACAATAAACCTGAACTATAATTGTTTAGGATTAAGAACATTTCTTTCGTTACATATACTGCAATACTGGTGGGAGTAATAAACTGTGCTGTTGGCTGTAGTGGTGGTTAGTGTCATGTAGGTAAATCTATGAATATTTAGTAACATAGAATGAAATCAGACTTCAGTAAGACCTACATTTCACACAAACAAAAATTAATCTTTATATATATTCTTGACATCAGCACTTTCCCGTATATAATATAGCATACTCAAAATTTCCAAAGTTTTCCAAAGTTATTTCCAAAGGAGGACAGGAAGTGGGAAATAACAACATGAAATGAAGTAATATTATCTTTTAAAAGATGCATATGTATGTGCCCTCTATTGATGAGGAAAAGGAACTCTTCTGCTTATAATGAGCATTTCAACTATTCTTTCATATTGCAATATTGAAAGTCATTCCAGTACTAACAAGAATTAATACTGTTTCCTTTGCTCATCACCTGCTTTTATTAAAATATCAATTCAATCTGAAGAGGTGATTAAAGTACATGGAGGAGAACTCTTTTTAATGCATGTATAGGGGGGGTTGTCTTTCTTTTTTTTTCTCTCCTTTAACAAATTGGCCAACCTGTTATAGCATGTGCAACATGATGCTGCAGTTGAAAGTACTCACACTGGTTTTCATTTTGTGTTCATTACTGCTTTATTTCAGGATCTTTTTTCAGGGATCAGATTTCTTGTAATGCCTATCAAAATCAACACAAATTCATTCATTCATCAGCTATTAGAAGGGATACACAAATCATGTTAAATGTGATCTGAGGGGTTTTTTTCATCCTTACAAATCTTTTCAAGGTTAAGAATTATCTTGTCTACCAGTACATATTTAAAAGTTGGAGATCTGGCCTGGGGTCAAGTCTATAGAGCTGTATTCAGAATTATATATTCTGTGCATAGAGTTTAGTTTTGGAGAGTTACTGATTTCTATTGAACATTAAGTCACAGAGTATCTTCTGTTGTCTCCACTGCATTATAAGATAATATGAATAACTAGCTCACATATAAACGTCTACCTTCAACATGAATTGGTGAAATTAATAACATTCCTCAATATGTAATTTCTGTCTACAAAACTTTAATAAAGTATTTAGTACAAACAGTATTACAGGTTATGATAAAGTCTCAAATGCCTTTTTTACCAGTATAGTGGACAGATACAGGCCATGAAGGAATTGAAAGCAGCCCTGCAGAGAAGGACTTGGGGATGCTGGTGAATGAAAAACTGAAAATGAGCTGGCAATGTGTGCTTGAAGCCTCAAAATCTAACCAAATGCTGAGCTGCATAAAAAAAAGGTGTGACCAGTAGGTCAAGGGAGTTTATTCTCTCTTTCAGATATGTAATTCTCTCTTTCTATTCTGGTCTTGTGAGACCCCATCTAGAGTTCTTTATCGTGTTCTGGGCTCCCAGCAGAAGAAAAGCATGGTCTTATTCGAGCAGATCCAGAGAAGGGATTCAAAAATGGTCCGAGGTCTGGAGCACCTCTCTTGTGAAGACAAGGTGAGAGAGTTGGGCTTGTTCGGCCTTGAGAAGATGCAAGGAAGACCTTATTGTGACCTGTCAATATTTAAAAGGGGCTCATAAGAAAGATGAAGAGAGACTGTTTTATGAAGACCTGTGGTGATAAGGCAAGGAGGAACAGTTTCTAACTGAAAGAAGTTGTCAAGGCAAAGTGTCAGGCCCTGCATTTGGGCCACAACAACCCCTAGAGTGGTTAGAAAGCTGTTTGGTGGAAAAGGACCTGAAGATGCTGATTGATGGAGCTGAACATGAGTCAGCTTATGCTCAGGCAGCCAAGAAGGCCAATGACATTCTGGTCTGTGTCAGAAATAGCGTCTCTAGCAGGGCCAGGGCAATGATCATCCCTCTGTACTCAGCACTGGTGAGTCTGCTCCTTGAATCCTGTGTACAGTTCTGGGCTCCTCACTACAAGAGAGACATTGAAGTGCTGAAGCAGGTCCAGAAAAGGGCTGGTGAAGGGTCTGGAGAGGAGAGGCTGAGAGAACTGGGTTTATTTAGTATGGAGAAGAAAAGGCCCGAGGAGACCTTATCGCTCTCTACAACTGCCTGAAATGAGGTTGTAATGAGGTGGGGGTTGGTCTCTTCTCCAAGGTAGCAAGTGGTAAGACAAGAGGTGACAGTATCAAGCTGCACCAGGAGAGGTTTAGGCTGAGTATTAGGAAAAATTTCTTCACCAAGAGGGTGATTAGGCATTGGAATAGGGAAGTGGTGGAATAACCGTCCCTGGAAGTGTTCAGAAAAAATGTGTAGATAAGGACCTTAGTGATATGGTTTAGTAGCGGAGTTGGCAGTCCTGAAGTAATTGTTGCATCTGATGATCTTAAAGGTTGATTCTATGCTTCTATGACACTAAGGTAGGTCTAGATTAGTTTTGTAAGCTGCTGCTTGGAAAAGTTGAGCATGCTCTGTTTCTGGAAGTGTTCAAGGTGAGGTTTGATGGGGCTTCAAGCAACCTGATCTGTTGGAAGATATTTGAGCCATTGCAACAGTGTGGGCTAGATGATATTAAAGATTCCTTCATACCCAGCCATTTTTGATTCTCTGATTCTGTATTTAAGAAACTTATCAAACCCATAACAAAATACCACACTTTCAGCATTAGCTTAAAGGTTCCATAATTGCCACTCTGAATGAAAAGGATTCATTGCATTCATACAGTTACTAACCATAACTCTTTTTTTCTGTCATAATAACAGTTTAATTTTCCCCAGGTGAGTATTACAGAGATTTTGCTCTGACCTTTTCATCCTTTGATCATGGCAAAAGTTTCAAAGAAGGCTGCCCTCAGCTTTTCAGTGTTTGGGTTATGACTAAAATGTTTAAGGACACCAATTTTTCATTGAAAGAATGTGCTGTGATGACACAATGAAAAAAAGTGTTATCTAAGTTAGCACACTGTGGAAATACACATCTCTTTGTGTTCTTCAGCTACAGTAGAATAAGGGAAGTTTCATAAGAGTACAGTAGAATAGGGTAAATTTGCAAAAAAGTTCTTTGAAAAGATACGGGCATGGCAAAAATACTTGCATTCAGCATACAAAAGAAGCAAAGCATGTATAATCTAAATTGGGGAAATTTATTTAATTTATTAATTTATTAAATTTATTTATTTTTGGAAAATTACTGAAATATTTCACAATATTAGAACTTAATCAGATCTTTGTAAAAAGCCTACACAGCTATTTTTTTTTCCCCAAAAATTGTGCAAGACTTTTCTCTGAATAAGAACTTTTATGACTCAATCTACTTCGTTCTCTTTCTTACTTCTATTAAATGTCTCTTTCATTATTAATGCAAAAAGTGGTATGAGGCATTACTAAATAATTTGCCACACAGTCCTAGGCACTCATATTGAAGGTCTTTGGTGCGTTAGTGCTGTCTCTAACCATCTGTCTACCAGTCAACAGTCTGGTTGCCTACCCTGTGTGAGTATCTAGCACAAATTCTCCACAATTTACATCTGTGTTTTTTGCCAGACTTCATAAACAGCCCATGACAGATGCTGTAGAAATTAGCAGCTGGTAAGCTTCCCAGCCCTCTCTCTTAGTGCACTTTCCCAGCCAAAACAAGAGGGAATGATGAAGAAAATTAATTTTGTATACCTATTGCATGTACAGACAATCCAAAGGAAAATACCACTGAATATATAATCTTCGTTACATCTGCTATTAGCCAGTTTCTTTGCTTCTTCTCAGTTTTTGTGATAAGATTTTAGCATTATTGGTAGACTCGGTAAGAAAAAGTCAAGACAGGGAGCCTGAACAGCATGCCAGGATAGAACCAGGAATATGTTTAAATTATTGAATATGCTGACTGCTAAAAATGGTTGTTAAAATATCAAACACAAAAGTCGATTTCCACTGTTCTAAGTATTAAGAGAGATCAGTTTGAACTTGAAAATTGAACCAGACCCTGTTAATTTTAACAAATAAATGTTTCCACTCTCTCAGTTACATGTGCTCTGTGCCTATTTCTGAGCATGAACAGTTAGTAAATTTTACACAAACAGTTTAATGGAATACTTAAAAAATAGATGGCTATTTCTATACATTTCTAAGATCAGGCTTTTATCTCCAAGAGGAACTAGGAAGAGAGAATTCCTCAAGGTGTTTTGCCATCTACTGTCCCTGTATCAATAAAAATGCATTAAATAAACAATAAACCCACACTAAAGCAGAGGAGGAGGAGATGAAGTCTTGTTTCTGAGGGATTTTACTGAAGCTTTTCCACAAATGATTTGTTAATCCAGCTATTCTGATAGAGTGGCAAGAGTGCAAAATGGAAACAGGCATTTTATTATTATATCATGTAATTCTCTGAGTGGGATTATGCAGAGGGACAGTAGTAAATTTGAAGAAAATAATATCTAAGGACCTTTACTGATAAATTAAAACCAAGAAAACTCACTTGATGAATTGTTTTCAGTTAGACATTGAGATATATCTGCGATTACTAAAACAAGCTCCACTTATTTGATATTTCTTTCAGTAGTTCACTAGAGATTCTGTAATGTTAAAAAGTAGCATTTTTTAAAAAGGATGTACTTAGAAAACTGTCAAATCACAAAATTTTCAGGTTAAATTATCTCTTTGAATGAATGAAGTGATCAACAAAGCCTGAGGAACAGGATGCATTAGCCTGATGATCACTACAAAAGAAAACTTTGGGATGTATCAGTTGTATTAAGTTCCATTAGCAGATAAAAATGTTGTTATTTTAAATGCTCCAGAGTCTACAGCCTAGTCTCTGTCTGACACTTGAGAAAGTCAAGGGCATTGCATCATAGTCAGTAGTCTGATATGGAAGTCTCTGATAGTCTAAAACATCTGAAAAGAAATTGGATGTCTAAATGTGCACAGTTGTATCACTTTCAGAGAGACAGATTTTTCTGTCTGATTATTAACAGGAGATGTACTTACTGCCTGCAGTGTAGCAGAAAACACTCAAACTCCATAACACTTTTGTTATTAATAGAAAAAGACTGCAGTCCAGAAGGTAACTTTAAAGCATTTTTGAGTAATTTATACAGTGCTGTGGTAGTTCCTATATTATAATGATGTTTAATGGGTTATAGTTATAGAATATCAATCTAATCTAAAATGCATTATGTATGCACCCTAAACAGGCTTTCAGTACCATTATACAACAGATGTCATGATCTTTCCTGTCACTAATTGTTTAAAAGGATTAATATTTTCCCATTTGCTTCCTGTGGCCAAGGTATGTGCAAAATGCAACTCTTAGCATTTCTTTAATTGGGAAATAGCTACTATTTCCTGAATTATGTATGTATGTCCTTTTAACCTATGGAAATTTTAACATAGCATAAGAGCTGTACATCTTAACACCCATGCTATGACCATATATTGGTTACCCTGGCAGTACTCCCTCAGAATGTATTCAGAATTTTAGAGTAATAGATTTTTTGTAAATTACATTAGGCTCAGTGCTCAGCCGACACCCTCCAATTATCTCTCATGGGTGGAGCGTTACCTTCAAATGAACTCTATGAAGCCACTAGTACAAAGGCAGTAGAAACCTAAGACATCAATTATCCAGCACTACAAAGTGCTTAAATGCAACTTTAATACCTAGATAGATAATTTAGAACTGAAACTTAAAGCACAACATGCCAAATTGAAGCAAAATGTAGTATAGATTGGGAGGAAAAGGCACTATGGATGATATTGAATGGTCAGAGATTTACATCAGAAATAAAAGACATACTTGCCAGATAAAGGACACTACGTTTCTACCAGTGGAAGTGTCTTTTCAGAGACAAATATTTTGGAAGACATGAAGACACCTAAACGATCTATATATGGGCAGATATATAGCTACATATCACAAAACTTTAACAGAGCAGGATAATTGCAAATGCTGGATTATTCCCATTCTCAAATTCATTAGCTCGTCTGGGTACTCCTGAGCTTCCAGCTCTTGAGAGGAAGAGGGAGGATTTAACCACACCTGAAAGGCTACAATAGCTTTTTGTTGCAACGCCACCTTGTCCTCTGTTAACTGCAAAGTTGCAATTTTTCTTGTGGATATCTCAAATCATATATTCGTGTGATTGAAATGCTTATATGTGTATATTTTTGGGAGTATACTTGGGAGCAGTGAGTTGACACAGCAGACACCTGTACTAAGTGAAAGCAGTGAAACCAGGGGGGAAAAGTAAACTTATTATCTCCATGTGAAGATAGTCACCTGTGCGTACAGGAGCAGAAAATTCAAATGTGCTTTTCATGAACCCTCGTTAAAAGTGACTGCTATTGCTTGAACTCTGTTTCTTTTATCAGTGGTATATTGCACGTGATAGAATGCACAGGGTAAAGCACTGAAAAATATGTATTTTCTGCCCAGATAAGTCTCAGTAGGCCATCACTGTACATTTACTCTCTCTTCCTCTGCCGCACAGAATTTACTTTTGGAAAGAGGTCTGCAAGTCTCAGACAGTAATTGTTTTTGGATCTTCAAAAATATTTTGTACTCTGGCACTGTCTCAAAGTAGTTTTGAGAAAATGTTTGTGAGCACATATGAATAGATATCGCCTGTGGTATAATTTTAGCTAATATAATATTTGCTTAATATCTACACTGCACGTCTCTGTTAGTGAAAATGAACCACTAGACAACATGAGGAAAGCACTCCTATTTTAATTTTGCCTAAGCATCTGCTTTAACTGTGCACTAAAAAGTGTCCTCTTCAGAGATAGTTTTGCAATGTGGAATTCAGATTACTGAAGAAAAAGTTTGTCAGTTTTGGAAATGAGCTAACAAATTATGTTTTTCATTATGTTCAGAGAGTCACAGGACTGCAGTAATAACCCATAAAAATTCTGAAGAAAGACTTTGAGACATGAAGGAATTAACTAAACACGGTTTGACTTCTGTCCCTTTAATGGCAGATTTTACAGTGACTTCAGCCTTCATGTTTTCTTCTTTCTCAAAAGGATAAGACTCCAGGCACTTAACAATATACTCTTCTCTCAAACTTTCTTTACCTGGTAGACTTTAATATGGGCAGAGAAAACTCCTTGTGCGTGCAAAGAATCTTAGGAAAGTAAAATAAGATTAAGCTTAATTAATGTAAGAATAATATCCTTTACATATGAATTCTTGCATTGCATTGTCAAATCTGTGCAGGTACTTTCCATTCAGTGAGCTTGTTAATAACAAGAGGTTTTGAAGAATCACTCACAGTAAGATGCTTACTGCTATTTGCAAGATCATTTCCGCAAGGTGTCAGAAGAGAAGTACACATGTATTTTTTTAAGAAAGAATAAAAATTGCAAGTGAATTTGACCCCAAATGTAGCGCACATCCAGGTCAGTACTAGTAACTAGAGACTAATACAGTGTAAAAGCAAGATTACTTTTTTTTTTTTAATGTTGATTGACTTAATGTACCAGCTTATCTATTTATTTCTATTCTGAGAATTCTAAAGGAAAGTGACTTATGGTGGGAAAAGCAGTATCTTGTATAAGTTATAAGAATTTCACAGCATTATGTTTGTAAGTATTTTGGTGAATTGTAGCTATTGTTTGAAAATTCCTTAAAAAACTAGTATGTTCTGGAAAAGGTTTTACACAGAACATTGCAGAATATTGCTGTTTGACTGTAAACCTAACTGTGTTTCCAAAGCTTTCCAGATGATGCTAGTTTAGCTTTGATTTATTCACTGTAAGTGGCTTTGATCAGAATTAAAGTTGTAATAAAAAGCAAGAAGCAGGAGTCATGATTCTATTAATAAGAAGAAAAGGAATATTTCTGAATTTGACATTTAAATTAGGTTCTCCAGTCAGATCAGCAATAAATGTTAATTTTGTAAGGTGTAGATGCTTCAGTGAGACCAGCTTTGATGACCTAGTTTCTCTCATACTCACTTCTTTTATATTACTGTATTGCTGGTGACTATTTTAGATGTTCTTGGATGGTCCTAATACCAATGTATTTAAAATAAGGGGGTCATATTTAAAACAAGAGAGATTGACTTCAGAAAGTCAAATGAAACTGTCAATGACTAGAAAAATACAGGGAAAAATATTATTTCATATTCAAACACATTCAGTTTCTAAATAAATTAGAAATACATTATTTAATAAATAACATTCTAAATTTAACGTATTAGAAAAAAAATTTTGGTGTGTTAAGCTGTTGAATAATATTAAGTCACAGAATTCTTTGGGGATAAAGTTATAGAAAAATTATGATAAAAATTTGGAACACCAGAGTAAGAAACATTAGATCAGAGAGCTCATTTTTACAAATGGATTTTATCTTCTTTTCCCAGAAAATATTAGTAGGGAAGTTGTTTGTGTAACAAGAAGTAATATATAGTTTTAACACAGAAAATTATCAAGATAGGACACCAAATAGAATAAACAGGGTAACTGGCCAACTGATAAAGTTTTTTGATTGACCACAGTCATATACATCAGTTAAAGCTAAAGAAGACCAAAAGTTTTCAAGATCTGAAGGAAATAAACTTGAATTAAGAACTTGTTATTTAATTTAATGTAATCCAAATATGTGAAAATGTATACTGACAGATATAATTTTTAAATACTGAGCTTAAATCTGTCAGCTCAGTCAGGAAATAAAATAGTCAGACAACACAGTAGAAATCTGTCTTAAGGAAGAAGCAATATTCAAACATCTTGGAGCGGATTTTCCTGGAAGGCATGCTAAGGCATATGAAAAACAGCAAGGTGCTTGGTGACACCCAGCATGGCGTCACTAAGGGGAAATCCTGCCAGACCAACACAATGGCCTTCTGTGATGGGTCTACAGAACTGATTGAAAGTGATACAGCTATTGATGTCATCTACCTGGACTTGTGCAAGGTGTTTGACACTGTCTCACATGACATCCTTGTGTCTAAATTGAAAAGACATCAATTTGATAGGTGGACCACTCAGTGGATAAAGAGCTGGCTGAATGGCCGCACACAAAGAGTAGTGCTCAATGGCTCAAAGTCCATCTGGAGACCAGCAACTAGTGGTGCCCCTAAAGGACCAGTGTTGAGGCTGGTCTTGTTCAATATCTTTGTTGCTGACATGGACAGTGGGATTGAGTGTGCTCTCAGCAAGTTTGCTGATGACACTAAGCTGTATGGTTCAGTTGATATGCTGGAGGGAAGGAATGCCATCCAGAAGGACCTTCGCACACTTGTGAGGTGGGCTGATGCCAACATGATGAAGTTTAGTGATGCCAAATGCAAGGTCCTGCATCTGGATTGGAGCAATCCCAGGTGCACATACAGCTGGGGCAGAGAAGAGATTCAGAGCAGCCCTGAGGAGAAGGACTTCGGGGTGTAGGTCAGTGAAATAACGAACATGAGCCAGCAGTGTGCTCTTGCAGCCCAGAAAGCCAACCGTATCCTGGACCGCATCAAAAGGGGTGTGACCAGCAGGCCTAGGGAGATGATCCTGCCCTTCTACTCTGCTCTCATGAGACCTAACTTGGAGTATTGTGTGTAGTTCCGATGTCCTCAACATAAAAAGGACATGGAACTGTTTGAACAAGTGCAGAGGAGGACCATGGGGATGATCAGGGGACGGGAGGACCTCCCATTTGCAGACAGGCTGAGAAAGGTCTGTTCAGCCTGGAGAAGAGAAGGCTGCATGGAGACCTCATAGGAGCCTTCCAATATCTGAAGGGGGCCTATAGGGATGCTGGGGAGGGACTCTTCATGAGGGACTGTAGCGAGAGGACAAGGTGTAACAGGTTCAAACTTAAACAGGGGAAGTTTAGCTTGAATATGTGGAAGAAAAATTCTTTACTGTAAGGGTGGTGAAGCACTGGAATGAGTTGCCCAGGGAAGCTGTGAATGTTCCATTGGTGGCGGTGTTCAAGGCCGAGTTGTACATAGCCTTGAGTGACATGCTTTCTTGGGAGGTGTCCCTGCCTCTGGCAAGGTGGTTGGAACTAGATGATATTAAGGTCCTTTCTAACCCTAACTATTCTATGATTCTATGATTTAAACATGCTACTAGTGTAAAAAAAAAAAAAAAAAAAAAAACAAAAACAAAAAAAAAACCACCAAAAACCAACAAAACAGATTATTGAATTTTCTCCATAATTATACATTCTGTAATATTGTCCATTATTGGCTTTCATAATGTATAGATCATACATTAGAGCATGAACCTGAATATTTTAAGACAATCCAGATTGACTGATCTGGCAAAACGTGGAGCTGGAGTGGGGAGAAACTCAAATAACAAGCTTCTGGGCCTGTGTTCACAGAATAATAGAATAGTTGAGGTTGAAGTGGACCTTAGGTTATCTGGTCCAACTCCCCTGCTGAAGCAGGGTCACCTAAAACCAGGTGCCCAGGACCATGTCCAGACAGCTTTTGAATGTCCCCAAGAATGGTTACTGCGCAACCTACAGGGCAGCTTGTTCTTTCAAGGCAGATATTTGTTTGAAGATTCAATTCAAGCAATGTCTGCAGTCCCTTCAGTGGACTTTAAAGGGCTTTTCACAGCTTCTGAGGCCAAATTACCTGTTCCCACACCTCTGAGCAGACTTTCAAACCTGCTTGACTTGAAAGCTAAAGTATGGGTCCCTGACTTTCCACACTTTATTTAACTTTCTTCTTGGCCCTGTTTCACCTCCTCTAACTGCAACAGAGTGCTGGTGTTACTCCGGAGAAAGTTCTTCAGAGGACCAACTCTTACAAGACACTGTGAATAAGAACATATCTAGATGATTATCCTTATCATTATTTACAACCCTTTTGACCACTAAAGTAGTAGGTTGGTTTTTTCACTGGATTTGTTAAGCCTGGATGAGGCTGAGGCGCAACCTCATTGCCGTTTTCAGCTTCCTCAAGAGTGGAAGCACTTAGTGAAAAGACTTGTGGAAATTGAATGAAACTGCATCAGAGGAAGTTTAAATTGGATATTAGGAAAAGGTTCTTCACTGAGAGGGTGGTTAGTCACTGGAACAGGTTCTCCAGGGAACTGGTCATAGCACCCAGCCTGTCAGAGTTCAAGAGGTGTCTGTACAACACTCAGTCATAGGTTTAGTTTAAGGTAGTCCTATGAGGAGCAGGGAGCTGGACTCAGTGATCCATATGGATACTTTCCAACTCAAGATATTGTATGATTCTATGATTCCAAACCCATAAGCATGGAAAGTTTACACCGTGCTAAGTGCCCAGAAATTCACACATGCAGCATTTCAGTTGCTTGTAGGCACTGAGAATAAATAACTGGGGAAGGCATTTTGCCTGAGACAGCAGAGTTCCAAATATTAAAGTAAAAACTGTCTGTATTTTTGAAAAGTAAATTGGAAAGGAACAGTAGTATTTACAGTAGCTTACTGCAAAAGTTTCTTTCTCTCTAGTATTATGTGTGGTTTATTAATACCATCATTTGTTCCCAACAGTGAAAAACCCTGTAGACAAGAAAAAAAAAAAACAACAGGTGACAGATTACTAGACAAAAATTTAAGGTTATCATTCTTTTTGTGCAAACAAGTCTTTGAAACAAGCTGCACCTCACACACAGTGATTTATTAATTACTTTTTTAAAATGGAGACTTGTATTAATAACATTCTGCTGAAGCACCTGCAATTCTGAGTTATGTGAAGCTAGACAGGAAACAATCCTTGAAGTGGCATTAGCTTTGACATGCATTAATCTGCTTGGCAAGCTTTAATAATTCTTCAATATTATATTTATTTCAATAGTGTTTCCAGAAATCAAGTACATAGCATACATTCTCTACAAAGTTAGACCACACAAAAGAATCTAACCTTTGAAATACAACAAAGAAAAAGGTATGTTTGCTTGGCAAGAAGTCCCAATAGGGCACAAATGAAAACATTTACAGATGAATCCAAATGTTCAACAGATGGTAAACTGAATAACATACACCTGGAACAATGTAGGGAAAAAAAGTACATGACAGAGTGTGCAGGACACAAATGCAAAAGAGGAATATTAACAAGGTATTTTGAAACAACAGTAAAACAGTCAGCCTAAATCATACTACGCACATTTCCAGCTGCACTAAATGAAAGGATTCTGCCAAAATAATTTTGTCTAAAATCTATCTTAGATACAAAAATAGAACATTTTACTGCAGGACATTCTTTTGCTGTTAGTTGGGTTTGTGCTGGTATAAGCTGTGTAAGAATTATTTTCTAATCAATATTTCACATTCCTTCATGCATAGTGTAAAAATTATGGGATACAAAACCAAAAAATTATTTGTGTTATTTTTTTTTAATCTGAAGTTAATAAAATTAGTTTCATCATTATATACATCTATGCATACGCATATAACTTACAGTAGATTTTATATTATATCAAAAATGAAAAAAAAACAACTTGAAATAACACATAAAACTGAAACTGCCTTGCCCAAGATTAGTGCTACAGGTCCATGTTTTCCCATCTTGTCTTAGAAATAAATTTACATCTTCACCTGTAAGCTCTTTCATGTTCTTTAGTAACCATCAAATGGATACTTTTCGTAATTTAGTCATGCAAAATTAAGGAATTTCTTCACAATAAAAATAAAAATAAAAAAAAAAAGAGGGACAAGAAAAAGAAGTAGAAATATGACAGGTTATTTATTTTGGGGGGGGGTGTGTGTGTTGTTTTTTGTTGGTTTCTGCTTTTGTTGTTTCTTCTGGCTCTAATTGTTTAGATCTTCCAGATATCTCATTGTCATATACAAGAAATTAGGAGCAAGAATGCTTTGTAATGATAGGTTGCAAAGAGTCAAACAGCAACTATTCTCTATGCATCCTAACGAACTGGACGTGAGTCAGGGGATAAACTTACGCATAGCTCCCCATGGCTATAATAAGCTACTTAGTAAATGTAAAATCTGCACTGACAGAATGCAAATAGCAGCATAACATGGCATCTGGCTTTTTTTACCAATGAGGAGAGTCTTCGAGAAAGTGTCTCATCTTGTGCTACCTCATCTGAGGCAATTGGATTTTAGGAGGCTTGTTCTAGGTCTTTCCGCAGTAGCATGAAAGTTGCCTGACTTCAGATGTAATATGACATGAGCACTTAAACAGCTCGCGTAAATCTGCCCTTGAAGCATGGTTATAATTTATACCCACTGCACATCTAGGCATCTGACATAGACTATCACAATATGTTATTATGGCTGTTTTTATTGTTATCGAAATGCTGAAAATGTGCTCAGTACTTTGCAAAACAAAAGTACACAGAGCTGCACTGTGAATTGTACTTTCACATATGCAGTCAAATAAGTGGAAGTGAAAATACACAGATTCAGTTCAAAAGAGTAGTTTCAAATATTTCCACTTTTTCTGTAATCATTAAGCCTACCTTTCTGAAGAGAACATGGTAGTGTGTGATTAGAGACTGTAATGGTTATACAAAGTATGATGTAATCTGTGCTAGCAAACCAGGAAAGCCAGGTTGTGCTGCTTTAAATGTGAACTAATGTTAAAATTAGTGTTATTTTTCTGCTGTATCAGGAGGCCCCAGGCAAATCTGAGTTTTCAGCCAAGTATCTCACAACTATACAGGAAATTGGCAGTCTGTGTCCTTTCAAAGATAACATCTCTGTTAAAGATATGATGGAAGAGGTATGTGAGCAAAACAAATTCACACAGAATCTCAGAATGGCTGAGATAGGAAGGCACTCATGAACACCTAATTTCGAACCCATGCTCAAAAAAGTCATGTCAAGAAGCTTATTTAGAGCTGTGTCCAGTCAGGTATTTTAATATCTCTGAGGTTGGAAACTCCACAACCTCTCTGAGCAACATGTTCCAGTAAAATCTTTTTTTCTTTTCAGTTAATTTTACTGCATTTTAGTTTGTGCTTATTGCCTCGACTTTTTATTTGGTACCACTGAAAGACTTTGGATCTGTCTTCTTTACTCCCTTCTATATACATTGATAAAAAAACTCTCCTGACCCTTTCCTTGTTATCTAACTTATTTTAATTCAGGATCTCCCATGTAATTTCTATAGAGCTGCTATGCAGGAGTTTGACATCATATTATTCTTCCCCAGGGGCAGGACTTGGCATTTCCTTTTGCTGAACTTCATTAAATTTCTCTCTTCCTTTTTATCCAGCTGGTTCTGGTCCATGTGAGCAACAGTATCTTCTACAATATGTTTTACCAACTGCTAGTCCCAGCTTTATATCTCATCTCTGTACTTGATGAGGATGTACTTGGTTCCACCATGCAGGTCATTAAGAAAGATGTCAAAAAAGTACTGGCCTCAGTATTGACCCCTGGGTACACCACTAGAAATTGTACTCCATATGGTGCTCATCTCCTTATCACAAACCTCTGAAACCGGTGGTTCATGCTCACTGGCAATCTACCTTGTTGTCTACTTATCTAATCCATATATACTTCAGTTTGCCTATGGGTCTGTTACTGGGACATATTGACAAAAGACTTATAAAGTCAGGATAAGCAACTGTTATCCTCTCATCCTCCAAGCAATCAGTTTCTTGTAGATGACTGCCAGGGTGGCCAGAAATTATTTCACCTTTGAAAATAATCCATGCTGACTCCTCCCAATCAGTTTCTTGTTTTTTATGTGTTTAGAAATGGTTTGCATAATCAGTTACTCCATCACCTGTCAAGACAGCAAGCTGAAACTTACTGGCCTGTAATGCTCCAAATCTCCTTCCGGCCCATCTCAATGATAGGAGTGATAGCTGCTTTCTTTTCCATCCTCAGAAGCTTCCTCTGATTGCCATGACCCTTCAAAGATAATTGAGAGTGGACTCACAGTGACATCAGCCAACTCCCTCAGCACTTGCAGATTCCATGGATTTATATATGTTCAGTTTGTTTAAATATTCTGTAATCTGATCCTCCTCCATTGAGGGTAAGTCTATCTTGTTCCAGGTTTTTCCACTGGCATTAGGGCTTGAGACTGTCTGATGATGAGGTACCTTGGATACATGTTTGGGAGAGGCTAATAATCTTTATCCTGTACTAGGCGCTACTTATCTAAGGACATAAAAGAACTTTACCACTATGTTATTTCATGGAATAACTTTTATAATGCTGTCTAATTGTGTGGAGTACAAACTATGTAACAAAGTAGTGCTTGAACACCTAGCACTATAAAAAACTCATACAATTTCTATAAACTGAAATACTTGCTTGAGCAGCTATCATAATCCATGAGGTGATCAAGGAGAATTACTTTATGACCTTGTTTTTGTCTTGGCCTATAAATGGCTTTACAATGTGTTCACATTAAAATAGTATCTTTCAGTTGTTATTCTGTTGTCACAAGGCACTTAGGCTCAGTAGGTTTCAGCAGTTTTCATCGGCATCCTTGGTTTGGCAGGCTTACTGAACTGAAATTCCAAATCCATTTAAAGTTTTCCCCTCATTAAACGTGTTAAGTAGAATTTCATTCATTTGTAGGTGTTGATGGGAAATTAAACACATGCAAAAATACTTGATATAAAAAAGAAAGATTATATATCTCTTAAAGAAAGTTAGTTTTACAGAAACAATAATAAAAAAAAAACTAAAATATTAATGTTTAAAGTCTTTTGGGTGGCTTGGTTTAATATTTCAGTAACATCAAAGTACGCTGTGCTTTACATGCAAACAGGTGTTTTGACACAGGGACTTGGTAAGGTTTAATAATTGTTCATATTTTAGAGCTACTTTCCATATAGCCTATATGAATTCTGTTTATTAACTCCAAAAAAAAAAGAAAAATTAAAAGTATTTATTTGGTGTATGTTTCCAGGGTTCGATGATGTGTGTGGGGTGAGGTGTTGCAGGGTGTCCTCTGTGAGGAGAGGCAGGGGCTGCCCCGTGCTGGATACACCCGGTTCCAAGCAACCCACTCTAGGGATTGGTGGAGCCTCTCTGTCAAGGTGGTGATCCTTCAGGGAAAACATGTTTAAGAAAGGGCAGAAAATGGCATTCAGGCAGTGAGGAGTGAATTAAAAATGTGAGAAACACTCCTGGAAACACTAAGGTGAGAGAAAGAGGAGGTATGCTAGCTAGTTGCTTGAGCAGAGAAGCCTGAACCCTCTGGAGGGCACCACCTTGGAGCAGATAGATACACCATGAAGGACCTGTGTCCCGTGGAGAGCCCATACTGGAAGATATGTTTTCTCCTTCCTGTGAGAAGGACCCATGCTGGAGGAGAGCCATGTATGGGGAGGAAGGAGTTGAAGAGAAAAATTGTTATGAACTGATCACAACCCCCTTTCCCATCCCTCTGACTGGGAAAAGGGAGGCAGAGGAGTCAGGAAGGAAGGAGAGAAGTTGAATCTAGGAGGAAAAGGGGTGTGATAGGGGTGAGATGATTTTTTACCTTTGTTTCTCACCTTCCAACTCTGTTTTAGTTGGCAATAAATGAAAATTTTCTACAAACTGAGTCTTTTTTCCCTGTGATGGCAATTGGTAAATGATTTCACTGTTGGCCCATGAGAATTTCCATCTGATTTTTTCCTGTTAACATGAGGACTGAGAGAGCAGCTGGGTGGTTATCTAGTGTCTGGCTGAGGTCAAACCATCATGAAGGGAAAATGAAATAGAAATTGGGAGATTCAGGATAGGTGTGAGGAAGAAATTTTTTACAATGAGGGTGGTAAAACACTGGCACAGATTGTTCAGAGGGGTGGTAGATGTGCCAGCCCTGCAGACATTCAAGGCCAGGCTGGATGTGTTTCTGGACAGCCTGATCTAGTTGAAGATGTCTCTGTTTATTTCAGGGGTGTTAGACTAAATGACCTTTGAAGGTCCCTTCCAACCCCAACTATTATGCGACTGAATCTGTGATTCTGTGATGTTGTAAACTCCAGTAATGTTGCACCTTAAAGAGTGCAAAATAAGTTTATCTAAACTCGGTAACAAATTTTTTCTTCCACTTCAGTTATAATTGAAGGAAGATATATGTTAGCATTCGCACAACTTTTTTATTATAATCAATTTTTAAATTGAAAACACGAAAATTTATTTAATTCTATGCCCCCAAATTACTGGTTATTTTATACTATAGAAGAATCTGGAAAGAATTATTGTGTGAGAAATTGCTAGACTACAATCTCAACAAGTCAGAGACTAGAACTCTCTGATGATTGTGAGTAAAATAACATCTTTCTATATATCATAATAGGAACATATGGTTCTTATTTTTTAGTACTAAACTTTCGTATCATCCAACGTATGAAAAGGATCTTACAGATACTAAATAGAATTATGATAATAATAATAGAATTGTGCATTGGGAACAAATGATGATGTGACAATTTAATAGTCAGCAAGGATAAAGAGGATACATTTTTTCTGTTCTGTCCCATAGATTCTTTTGGAACAGATTTCCAGTCCTGGACTCTTTGAGGACTGTTATTCTACAGGAATTTATAAGGATCAGTAGCTCACTTTTCTTGCTTATCTAATACTGCAAACACATTGAAAACAACAAGCTATAAAGAAAAGCATGACTGTACTATTGTCTCTAGTCTTCAGAAGAAACAAACAGCAAAGACAGAATTCACAAAAATAGTTACTTACTAGAGAACTGCACGAGTAAATAAATAGGAAATGGGAAGAAGGGAAAAATCCAGATGATACACAAGTAGTAAATAAACTTTTCATGGCTACCAAATAAAAATATTTGACACATTCATATACCAAAATTTGCATTATATTTTATCAGAGAAAAAAGATTGCAAAACCCAATATTATTGAGAAAAAAGTTTTCTTAATTAAATACAGAATATTCTTGAGAAGAAAAAAATTGATCATTTAACTTTCTTAGATTTGAATATTTCACTCACTAGATTTGAACCACGATATGCTATAAAACAACCATCCTAATCAGATTAGAAGTTAATATTTTTGTCTCTAATCTGTACAACTGGGTGTAATTAATGTTAAAAATAACTAATAAAAAGAGGACTGGTTTGTAAGCAGATGCTGAAAATATCTTGTTCCAGGTACCCAACTGACTGAAATCAACCATGTTCCTCTGGGACAAGACTGACATGAATTCCTTCTCTAAACTGCATGCAGATTGGATTTAGTTCAGCTAATTTTAGGCTTATACAGCATTAGGGTGTGATTCAGCTGCCTGAACACAGGACCCTAAAAGAATCTTAAGTTATTTGTTAATTTGAATAAACCTTTAAATACCACTGACTGTAACAATTAAAATATTAATTCAGTTGCCCACAGTGGGCACATAGTGTCTTTTTAAATGTTACAAACTGTCCTGTCCTTCCTCTATCCCAAGATGTCTCAGCTTGGTCACTCCTCCTCTTCAGTGGAATGGGGAACGGGAAAAAATATCGAAAAACAAAAAATGAAAAAGCTCATAGGAAGAGATGAAGAAATAGGGAGATTGCTCACTGATTACCATTACAGGTAAAAGGGGATAAATACACTTGTGGTTGGTTCAGAGGTGCCAACTCAGCTGTGCCTTGAGGTGGGTCTTTTTGAAGTGGCTCTTGGAGTTGGCTGGAACTGGCTGTGTCTGGCACAAGGCAACTCAGGACTCTCCTCGCAGAGGCCATCCTGGCAGCCTCTCTGCCTTCTGCTAAAAACTTGCCATCTGCACCCAATGCAAAATAGTATTGCAGAAGGCCAAATTTCCCCTAGATACTCACAGTTATAAACAACATGACAGCTCCTTTGGGGTATCTTGGATACTCTAGAATATCTCAATGAGACGGGACGCTATGTAAAGATAGCTGAAGGAAGCTCTTCATCTCCATCAAATTTAATGGCACTGCTTACATGTATACTTTTATATTCTAGGTCTCTAAGGTTAAGAAAAATAAATCCCATCCAGAAAGTTGCAACATTTCTCACTGTTTAATTACAGCACTGTATCAAAAAGTCAAGGATGCTGCCAGCAGCTATCCTTGAAAACAAAACACGAACACTGTTAGTGCGCTCACTCACTCCTGCCTCACCCTTCTTTCAGAGAATAGTCAAAGTTGTCTATCCAGGGCACTACAGGGAGTACATAGCTCAGAGACATGAAATCTTATGTTGATAAAAGGCTCTCAGCTCTCTAGAGGAACACCTTCTACACATTCTGCTGTTTGAACTGTCACCCAGTAACCAAGGCCTGTCTCCTTATTGCTTAAATCTTAAACTCAGGAGAAGACCACGCAGTGAAATTATAGTTAGATACACAATACACATCAAAACCACCAAAGTACTTTCTGAATGGTGAAAACTTGTTCTTTCAAAAAATAACTGAGGAATTAATTGATGTTTTCTCTTCAACTAAGTCTTTAAGATCTCTTATCTTCACCTCTGATATTAGCTGCCTAATCTCTTTCTCCCTTTATACTGAGCACTGTCATTTGAAATTCAGGCCTTAGGAATTAAGGAAAAAAAAAAAAAAAGATGTAACTATGAACTGAAAGCAGTGATAAATTTCTATCATTCTTGGGAGGGGAGTAGGAAAATAAATTCATGGTAGGAACTAGGTGCTCAAATTGCCCCAGATTTATGTCACCAGACTTGTTTTACTCCTTGAAGAGTCACAGGCTTGTGTTTGGTTTGATTTTTTTTGGGGAGAGGATTCTTAGTTTGTCTTGGTGGGTTTGGTTTTTTTCAGTCCAAAATATCATACACATGACAAGGCTTAAGAAGCAATTTTAAATCACCATTATGTTCTTTCATAGCTTGCATGGAATCTAATCATTAGATTTGCTCTGTAGATAGAAACAAAAATTTGTAGTGATTTAGTGTCATGGGCTCAGCAGCAGCAGACATTTTTTTCTTTTTCATAGTAGCTGGTGCAACACTGTGTTTTTGATTTTCAGCTTGGGAACAAAGCTGATAACACCAGTGTTTATAGTTATGGCTTAGAATGTTTAGGCTGGCAGAGAACTTTCTGAGCCTCATGCTCTGCCAGGGAGGAGGGGAAGCTGGGAGGAAGCAGAAACAGGACAACTGACCCAAACTGACCAAAGAGGTATTCCATAACACAGCACGTCATTCTCAGGATGTAGAAACAAAGGGCAGAGACCCTGAAGGGTGGGGGAGGCACTGTGTGGTCAGGCTGGGTATCAGGTGAGAAGGGGGGTGCATTGCTTGGTCGGGATGGGTGGAAATTAGTTGGTAAACTGTTGTATTCTTTCCTTGTATTTACCTTGTCATTATTATTACTGGTGATAGCAGTAGTGATTTCTGTTATACCTTAGTTACTAAACTGTTCTTATCTCAACCTGTGGGAGTTGCATTTTTTTAGTTCTCCTCCCATCCCCCTGGGACTGGGGAAGAAAGAAGGGGGAGTGAGTGAGAGAACTGTTTGAGGGCCTTAAGCCACGACGTTGATTCAACCTGCAATATGAATTATGCTTTGAAGAGGTCTTTCTTATTTGTTTGGAAAGAAAGGGATGTCTAGCATAAGTAATTTCTGTACAAAGTGAGTTAGCTAAGTTGTGGATTCATTATCTTGAGACACTAAAAGCTCTATCTCAGGAAAAGATGAGCTCCCTTTTTATGTTAGGTTGCCTGTTTCTCCAAAGAGATCAAAAACTGGGGACAGTTCAAGCATTGGAAATCAGACAGTATCTATATCTGAGTTCCAATCTTGTTGTTTGGGTAAGACATACATACAATACAACACATTTCTCAACATATTATTAATGTAATGTTTGTGAAAAACAATGCAAAGTAAGGGGACTGTTCATGAATAGCTTTTAGGAGGCTGGAATATAGTGAGAAGATTGAACTCCAGAAATCCAGAATGACTTCCTTGGTAAGCCCTTAAAATAGCACAAAATTAACCCAACCATTAATATGCAGGCAGTTTAAGGTGTGAACTACACCACTGTTTGCACTTATTTTCTTACCCAGTACACCAGCTGCCAAACTTAATATCGCAGCAGGCTAGCTGCTTCACTATGAGTCACAGCTCACCTTTCCAGCTCTACTGGTGCTTTGACAGTTCTTCCTACGTGTGAAAAAACCTGATTGAAGGCAAACACCCAAACTCAGTGAACTGTCTGTTGCTCTAGCAGAAAGGCTACTACCAATATGAAATCATATCCTGGTGTGCTATGGGAGTACAGACAAGGCACTCTATTCAACATCTATGATGCCAGACTGCTATCTGTTCTTTATGAAATAGAGGATAGGAAGTAGTGAGTTATTCTGCCACAATGAGGTGAATCATACTCTAAATAGAATACACATTCAATTCACCTGAAATGTAGTTTTTTTATTTCTTTTTTATTTGATGTGTGTCTTCCAACATTTTATGAAATCTGTCAGATATATGGCCAAAACAAGAGAGATCAGCCTATAAGTCCAAGTTACACTTGCACAGAGCCTCAGCTAAGTACTGAAAATGATAGAATGATTTAAAGCAGCATTAATTCCCAGTATCTTGGACAATAAATGTGCACTGCTTGTCAGACAGTGATTTGCTACTGTTCTAACTAACTCTACGCTGAGAATTTTTAGTTTTCCCTTAAATTTTCCACCAATCCCAGCTTCTTTTCTTTCTAACAGATGGAGACAATGCCAAATTCCCTTCAATCACTTAGAGAGAAATGAAATGTACACATAAAACCCGTCCCAGTGTATCTGGTGTGGCCTTCTTAAAATATAGTATTATTTTTGCTGCTCTTTGTGCTAAAGCTTTAAATTGCATTCTACTCAGTACTCACAGTAGTTTCCATTATCAAGTATCTGTATGCTTTATGTACAAAGACAGTAAATTCTGTGTTTTAGAGATGGGGAGCAAGGCACAAAGAGGAATGACTTGGCCAGTGTTATTCAACTTACGTCGACAGCAGAAGCAGAACTCAAGCATAATATTATACTTCCTACCATGATGGAAGATATTGCTTAAGCAAACTGCTTCACTTCCTGCAGTCCATAGCAAAATCGGCGCAGGGGGAGGGAGAGGGGAAGGGAGGGAAGGAAAACTGGAAAGTAAATATAAGATTTTGAAATAGATACATATATCCATATTGACATAACTCTATCAATAACAGGTAACTATTAATTGGAGTTCTCACAAAAAAAAAAAAAAGCAGTTGTGTTGTGTTGTTAGGTTTTGGTAGGTTGTTTTTTTAGTCAGTATTACTGCGTTATAATAATGTTTAGTAATTAAAATCAGAGTGACAAAAAATTATAATAGAAATTAAAGTTTTTGTTCTTTACAGTACTGTCATTTTTGTATAGTATTCTCTTCAGCTCTGCAAACTTTTCTGCTGGGCATTTTTTTGAAGACTAGTGTAGGTATCTTCATAAAGTGTCATTCAAAAGGAGATGAATGTAGATGGCTAATGAGTAAAGGGAGAGTTCTGCTTCCAAAGGCTGAAGTTCAGAAATACGTTTAAAGAATGCCTGCATTATCTTTGCCAAATTAAAAATAAACAAACAAACCTGGAAAAACAAGGCACAACTGTTTAATTTTCCTGTTTAAAGGGAATTTCAATTTCAATTGGGTAGTAGTTCATAATAGATTACAAGTAATATCTCTTCTAGTTGCTGTACTGTAGAAATGACAGCTGGAGATTAAAAGGCCATGAAGAAAGGCACTTTAGGTTCTTCGGATTAGTCTTTTTTGATGCATATTCCTGTAGCCGTCGTACTATTTCTAGAAGATAAGTCAGAGAAGGTATGTTGGTTTGAAATAGAGTGTATTTGATCAGAGAAGTCAGATGACAATAAATCATCAGAGCTGCACAGTATCTGCCTGAGATAAACTGAAAAACATCAAATGTGAAACTGCAGAACTGGTGACCATTGTGTGTGTAACCTAAATTATCATTAAAGAAAGTTATGGTGAGACAAGTGCTATCATCACTCTCACAAAGGAGTGGCCATTGTAATCTCCAGTTCCATGAATGAATTTATGCTTTTTCAAGTAAACTTCAATATTAATAAACACAAATCAATGAAATTAGGAAAAATTATAACTAAAAATTGCTGAAGAACTCCCACATGATGATGTAACCAGGTCTGGCAGCTACAACTGGGGAAAGAGATATTGGACCCCAACAGAGGCAGTACTTTGAAATCAGTCTGCAGTGGCAGAAAACAAAACCAACAAAACCATGGGTATCATCAGGAAGGGTATATAGAGAACAGCATGGAAGATAATATTTAACCTTTGTCTGGCTCAAGGCTTGTGTAAGCAATCTGAGACAAAACAGAAAGATGAGGTTTCTGCAGCCTTTAGTTCCTGGAGTAATAGAATTGTTTAACTTGGAAAAGATCTTTAATATCAGACACCCCAAACTGTGGCAGTATGATGAAATGTTTGTTCCCAGGCCCAAAATCAAAAACACAGCGCTGCACCAGCTACTAAGAAGGAGAAAATATTATTGCTACTGTTGGATGCAGGACAAACTGAAATTCATTTGCACTTCTAGTTCCACAATATAGAAAATATGAATCTGTTAATTACAAATTTATAATAGCTATATTATTTGTTCTTCAGCCTGGTTGTAGAAATAAATGCATATGTCTGACAGCTTGCACTCCATATTTTTATATGTATTTTTGAGTAATCAAGTTACATTAAAGCAGTTTACTGCTTATTCAGAATTTCCGTAATTTATTATGTATATCTTTTTTTATTAGCATCAAGTAACTCTATTTACAAGTAAGTACTGTTGTATTTTGTGCTCAGTAAAAGAAAAGCAAGCAAATAGCAACATCAAGAAATAACTAACCCCAGGGTATCAAGAACAGAGAAGTGAAGGAGATGCAGAAAAAAAGCAAGCTAGTTTGCAGAAACTGGAAAGGAGATTTTGATATAATAGTACAGAGCAGACTTATGTAGAAAGCATGCTTTTTTTTTGGAGGGGGGTGTTTTGTTTTTGTTTTTTTTTTTTTTTGTTTTGTGTGTTTTGGTTTTTTTTTTATTTTTTGTTTTTGTTTTTTTTTTTTTTTGTTTTGTGTGTTTTGGTTTTTTTTTTATATTTGGATTTCAAAGGAGTGAGGTTATTTTAGATGTATATAAGGTGTTTCTTTCACCATTAAAGGCAACATAAAAAGAAAATTGTGGATGCTACTTAAAAAAACCTGTGAACAGTAACAATGGAATTACTGGCACAGGAAAGGTCAATCAATTTTTTTTTATATCACATGAAGGGGAAGACAGGAATAACAGCATTTTTTTTTCATTTTAGTTCTGTGTGCTATATAAAGAGAGGTCAAAGGAAGGATGCACTGCTATTGTTAGCACAGGTTATTATATGTCAGTTTTTATTTTTTTTTTCCAGAAATTCTGCTAGAAGCAGGAACTTCCATTCAAATTAATGCAATATTTTGTGTGATTTGAAGTAATACCTACCTTGCCATACCTCTGTAATAAAGTTGTGGAAAAATGAATGAAATGGCTGCAGAAAGTTGTATATTCTTGTTCTCCCACTGCTAGGACTGCTCAGCAAGAAGGAAAATGTGAGGATGTCAGACCCATTTTCTCATTAGCCTGCTGAGAAACAGATGTGAAAAGGTTCAGCTGGCTAATTTTTCAGCCAGCAGGCATTGTTACTGTTCTACTAGCAGGCATAGACAATAACAATGAAAAAAATTAATAACTGTAGATCAGCTCTGTTGGCTAGAAGGTTATCAGTATGCTAGAGTGATCAGCAATACACTTTCACAGGAAACTGATGGAGAAAGCAATTGGGAGTTATTTTATTGCAGTAAATTGATCTCAAAATAAGAAAAATCAAATTTAAAAGAATATTTTTTAATAGATATTAGATAATGTCTTATATACTAATTAATGATGCTATTAACATGTCTTACTGTCATGACAGACAAAAAGAGAGGCATTTTCATGCAAATAAGTCACTTCATCAGGGACTTAAGAATCTTACTACTTATTTGTGAAGATCACAAAGAAGATTTTTGAACTGTTTTCTATTTTTCTGTTACATATCTACACTGATTTGTACTGGAGTCATTACTAAAGACCTAAAACCAGAAATATGTTTTTGTTTTGAAGTGTATAATCATATTATAGATTTCAAAGTTTGACAAATGTTATCAGGACTCGTCCTCACATTTAGAATTTTTTTTATAATGAGGATCACAAAAGCAGTTTTAGGAAACAGGAGAACATGATTGGAGTCTCCAGATAGAGAGATGAACAGGAACTGGTGGAAAATTTTGTCAGGTGCATAACATCCAGCTTTTTTTGTGCTTAAATCAAGAATTAAGGGAGAAGAGGAATGAATCTTAATGCATGCTTGTGTCTCACCCCAGTAAGGTCGGGACAAGGCCAGGGCATGTACTCAGAACAGATCAGAGAGCCTGAAGCTACTCAAAGACAGTAGTAGGGAAGTATGCCTTATTTACCAGTTCCAAAGATCAATATGACTATTTGTTCATTTTGAAATTGTTTGGAGACACAAATAAATCTGAACATAGATTGTTCTGCCAAATTAAGTACAACAATGAGCCTTTTAATAGCTTGAAAATACAGAATGCTGAGAATAATGGTGTGCAGCAATTACGTAAGACAGTACTTCAAAGAATGTCATAAACATTTCATCTACTTCTAGAACTTCTTCTACATTCTTTACATGCATTAAAAAAAAAAATGTATCTGTTAACATATATATTCAATTTACTCACCTATTAAATGTTGCTGAAATAAAAATACTAATACAAAAGGAAAAATAAATAACTCAGAAAAAATGAAATAACCCCCACTTCCTTAGTCAGCTACACTGAATATTATATATTTTGGTTTATTTTCTAATAAAGAAACTCAGATTTTATTAGGTGAGCTAAGTTAAAGCATTATGGAATTAAGGATCTGTTATTTAGGAAAGGTGAACTATAAAATACTGAATGAACTAAAGCACACTGTATTATTCTTTGGGTAATTGATCCAGGGCCATTATTCTGATGTAATCAACTTCAATATTATATGGCAACCAGATCTAAGCTAAGAATAAATCTGCAGAAGCTATATAATGAGCAGATAATTTGCCTTTAAATTTTACTTGTGGCAGTATTTTGAAATGTTTCAAAAGAAAAAAGAGAACCTGGAAAATTGAAAGCATAAGTGCTATGTTAGAAAAAGCCCAAAGGTATGCAATTAACTTAGAGGTAACTATTTAGGCAAAAAATTCTGGTCAGTACTACAGAGATTAGACCTGTGCTGTTCTACCAGTTATAAATTTTCTAGTTCATGTGTAAACTGAAATAATTAAGCTTAATATTTGTAAATATATTCTTTTGTAAATATATTTAAGGCTACATCCACAAGTGATATGAAACAGTGTGACTACAGTTTAGTGGAGCAATACAAGCTTAGTATTCAGCATTTTGAACAGAAGTCTGAATTTACTGTCATCTGGATTAAATACGAGGTTTAGGTTTTAACCATCCTTCACTTGGATTTCATGCACAACTTTTTTAGAATTTTTTTTTATAAGTTTCTGTTTGCTTCTAATCATAATTCATTTTCCTGATTGCTTTTCATAGCTGCTGTTGTTCCAATTAAATACCTAAGTAATCATGATGACCTAATTAAGAAGTTCTAGTTAACCTCTATAGTGGCAGTCTTCTTTATAAAGGTACTTTATGTAAGAAAATCTCAATCATTTGTAGGGTCCTGTGGATCCTGATCTCTACTTCTTCCAATTTAATCTTCCTTACAGGCCATTTTTCCTTTTGAGCATCTCAAATTACTGAATCAATTTGTGATTTCTGTTTTTTTTTCTCTTTGACGACCAGCAATTATATTCTCACAGTAAAATGTCCCTTCTGTCACAACAGCAGGTTCTGTCCCTTCTGTCACAACAGCAGGTTCCAAGGGTTTTGCAACTGGAGCTTAGGTAAAAAAATTAGCAAGGATTCAGTGTTTAATTTTATTTTTATATTCATCAAGCTTCAAAATTTCTTAGGTCTGAAACAGGCTTTATATCACCATAACAGGTTAAAAAATATTTCATTTGAAATTAATATTAATATAGTTTAATGACTTTTTTGATGCAGGATAGTACAAGAATGATTCACAACCATCCAAACTTCATGCTTGTATTTCCACACAGAAATCCCACAGACTAAAGAAGTGAACAGCATTCAGTAGAAGAATTCTGGAGAATTTCAAGTCTGTATCATGAGTTAGTTCATAAAACAGAGCACTCCTTCTGCCAAAAAAATCTAACGTTACTGCAGTGTGATTCAGTGGGTGTTCAGGACTGGGACAAGCACAGTATTGTGTAAATATTGGGTTGCCTTTTGACCTGAGCTGACTAGTCGAACAATACTCAGTGCAGTTCTAGAGATATGTCACTGCAAGCATAACTTACAAAAGGCAAGGCTAGTGAAACTACACTTGATGTTGGTTTCTCCACGTTACAAAATCTTTAAAACTGTCTTCCAATACTTTCGTAACAGTTGTGTCCTTATGGTCTCAACCTAATCCAAAATCCATTTCCCACACGACAGGAGACAAAGGCATGATTAAAGCTTCCATTCTTCAAGATTTTAGCCAAATAATGACTGAGTCCTGAAACACTTGTAGACACAAAGTAAATATGCTTAAACTGTTGTGTAATAAGTATATTTGGGCCTGGGAGTCCCCCTTATAAATGTTATATATTACAAATTTAACTAACCTTCTTTAAAGTGGTCTTTTAACCCCAGATGGCTACTAAGTACTAGCAGCTAAGGGCAGAGCAAAGATAGAAATATGGATCTAGACTCATTTATGCATTCTCCTATGAGAACTACCTTTATATCATTCCTTGACATAGCAAGAATGCTTACATCTTGAAGATAGAAACTCTGTAACAGAAATGCTTAAAAACACAGTGAATTAGAAAGGATAACTGTTTCCTGAAGCAAAATGTATTGCCTTAAAATTATCAGAATTATTACCACGTTATCCTGCAACTTTTTTTTCTGACAGCAGAAGTATCAAGTCATACTTTAAAAAAAAATTTTTATCTTTAAAGACTTTCATTATGCCATGGGCTCAGCAGCAGCAGTCATTTTCCCCCTTTAAGTAGTAGCTGGTGCAGCACTGTGTTTTTGATTTTAGGCTTGGGAACAGCACTGATAACACCAGTGTTTATAGTAATGGTTTAGAATGTTTAGGCTGGCCAAGGACTTTCTGAGTCTCATGCCTTGCCAGGGAGGAGGGAAAGCCTGGAGGAAGCAGAGGCAGGGCACCTGACCCAAGCTGACCAAAGAGGTATTCCATAACACAGCACGTCATGTCCAGGATATAGAAACGGAGAGGGCAGAGACCCGGAAGGGTAGGGGTGCAGGGGGAGTGTGCATGGCGTGTTTGGGACTTGATATGAGGTGATTGGGGGGGGTACTGCGTAGTCGAACTTGGTATCAAGTGATGGAGGGGCACTGCGTTGCGTGATTAGGTATCAGGTGAAGATCTGTTGAATTCTCTTTCCTTGTATTTTCTCTTGTATTATTATTGGTGGTAGCAGTAGTGA
>JASSUY010018343.1:0-18288 GCA_032466535.1 Forpus xanthops | reverse complement strand
AAGATAGCGAACAATAAACAGCAAATAAATAATAAATAATATTCTTCATCCATGGCTTGTCACCAAGATGTATATGGAAAACTGCTCTCCCAAGAGAACAGAGCAAAGAACAGCAAGGGAGAAGAAACAGTCTCATCCATGAAATCTGTTTGTTATGTCTCAGGTTATTTTTTCACTGGGCAGGTCACTAGTAAGGGGAAATGGCTTTGCTACTGGAGCACAAGGAAGGAACGCAATGGGGCAAATGAACAACAGACTTCAAAATACATGTTGTTAACGTGAAAGAAACAGTTCATGATATAATGTAAGCATTTCTGGAAAGGCATCTGCATTAACAGATATTTTTCTTTTTTCTGTTTAGGGTTGCTAGTTTTCAATTAGTTAACAGTTGAAGCTGGAAAAATTAAGAATGGTAATAATAATCACAACAAAGAATGCTCCCGCCCTTCCTTGCCTCTGTCTTTCACAGCTTTGAGGACATATAGTACATGCACATAAACAGCTGTACCTGAAAGTTGTTACATTTCATTTGTGTTGCCTCTATTCACCAGGTCTTCACTTACAAGATAGAACTAGACAGATTTATTCTGTTAGAATTTTATACGCAATATAAATTTTTAAGTCTTGCCTGTATTGTAAGCCCTGTCTTGAAAATACAATCTGCATTAACAGGATTTTGTAGGAATTTCGTGTTCACCTTATTGTGTTCAATAAGGTGAACACAAAACACGCCAGGTTTTGTGCATTCACTTTTGGATAAGTAACTGGAGAGCACCACAAAGCTTTTTTGTATGCCAACCTCTTTTATCTTCGAACAGATTCACAAATTGATTATTTATAGATGTGCCACCAGTCCTCTGAGTAAAGCATAAAGGGCAGAGATTACAAAAGATTGATTTCCACAGCTTGTTAGTACCATAAACCTATAACCCAAGTAGATGCACAGGGGAGAATTCTTTTTGCTAGGTCAGTTGTTTATTTCAGGCACATGCTTACAAATCTCTGAGGAAGACTAAAAGTACATACATAGACTACAGTTTGAAAGGGCCAGTTAGACACTTGTTGCTGTAGTTTCCTCCAGTCTTTGCTTCCATTTCATGAATCATGTGGTTAACTCAGCAAAGAGGCCCATTTCTGCCTGTAGTCTAAGCCACATGAATACTTGTATGTGGAAAAACCACCACAAGCCTTGTATTCAGTGCCTTCTCTACCAAATTCACAAACATTCCGAAAATCAGTAGAATGAACTTAGAGATGGATTTCTGGAATCCTGTCCTGAGTTCAGCAATTTTGTGAGCAAAACAGAGACAGGAGCTTTCCTGTCTCATTCCATGAACATCGAAAATATATAACATAAAACATCCCTAAATCTGATTTTATGTGGGCTTGGACATTATTTCAATTCATTTAAAGGCTTATATGAACCTAAGACAATGAGGTATTGTCATGGATTCATACCCATGACAGGTATGAATCACAGAATCATAGAATAGTTAGGGTTGGAAAGAAGCTTAAGATCATCTAGTTCCAACACCCCTGCCAGGGGCAGAGACACCTCCCACTAAACCATGTCACCCAAGGCTATGTCCAACCCAGCCTTGAACGCTGCCAGCAATGGAGCATTCACAACTTCCCTGAGCAACCCATTCCAGTGCCTCACCACCCTTACAGTAAAGAATTTCTTCCTCAGATCCAATCTAAACTTCCCCTGTTTAATTTTGAATCCATTACCCCTTGTCCTACCACTACAGTTCCTCATGAAGAGTCCCTAGATCAACTGAATGATAGTCAACCGTGCTGAGTCCTACTCTACGTGTAATGGAACAACCTCATGACTATTCCAGTTCAAGTCCTCATTTTCATTTGCTAAGAATTTCTTAACTTTTCTATTTGAAGCATAGCTATAAACACATTTCTCATAAGACAAGTATCCATTCCACCAATTTTAACTTACTCAACTTTTCAAACAGATTCACTTTTCCCTTTTGCCTATTTGCTCCTTAGAAGTCAAGAAAGTCAAGAGTAAACAACAGCAAACTAAGCTTCTGGCTGTTCATGAGATAACCCTTCTACAGAATCAAAACTAATATCATTAAAGGTTCAGACACTTCAGACAGCTGACAAAAATATATTCCTATTCCCTTTTTAAACTGAATCATTAGCAGGCTGCTTTGTTCTTGCACTTTTTACAGTTTTCTCCAATCTGCTCAGTTCAGGCACAGATCCCAGAAGCATAAGGTATGGGTTTCATTCATTGTATCCTAAACATAGGAAGAAATCAATACATTCAGCTTTCTCCTTCTGAGCTAAAGAAGCAGTGCCTAATTGGTACATGCAGTCTTCTGTCAGTGTGCTGCAGAGCCATCACTCTGCGATGCCACAAACACCTCATACACAACCCACTCAGCAAAATAAGCGATTATATTGAAAGTTAGTAGATATTTTTCCATCTCCACTTTGAATACAAATCACAGCTTCCAATTTAGCAGCTAGCCTCTTGACACACATGCACACAACTCGAGGAAAAAAAAAAAGCCCATAATAGCAGCTGCTTTTGCAGCCAAAACTCTGCAGCTCACATCCCTATGGAGAGCATCAATCTGCTATCAGCAGGGCTCTTCTGCTTCACACAGAGGCCAATTCTTAGTTGTAAGTGTTTTCAGAATAAAACCAGTCAGACTGCCTTACTAAAAATAATGATCTAGGCCCTGCTGCATTTTGGCCCATATTTATTGTGCTGAGAGATTCCAATTTTTCTTCTTTTTTTCTCAAAAAAATTTTGTAAGCTCTGAAGGGAAGTAAGGGGAGGGAAAAGAGGAAGGGACTATGATAACATTCCAATGCATTCATATGTGACAGCTGTGAATTTAACTCCCCTCTTAATCTAGCAAGTAGGCATTCAGCAATTGTGGACATTAAGCTCCCCGCAGTCATTTTCTTAGCCTAAAAATTCATGACAGCTGATACAATGAAGCAGGGTACCTCCAGGAGATGTACTTAAGATAGCATCTAGGTGGCTTTGATCAAAGATATTTTTTATTTCATGTGAATAAATAGGAGAAAAGCATTGTTGTATTGATTTCCATGGTCATGCGGCTTTATATAAAATCAGGCAGAGATTGCTATACACTGCTGCCCCTCCACACCAGTACTGTATTTCACCATGGGCTCATTGTTTGTACAAGGGAAAATTAAACAAATCCACATTATTTCAGTGGATCAGATATGCAAATTACAATATTTATTTCAAGAGATATTAAGCAAACCTTCTAGACAAGAATCTCAGCTCATGTCGTGTCATTTCACATGTCCACCTTCAAAATGCCTAAGCAGTTCAGTTCTTCCAGTCCTGTGTGCCAATCCAAAGGTGAACACTAAATATACGCTTTATTCTTTTATTCGTGCCTTCTCTTTTGAAACTTATTTCACAACATTCCCAGGGCCATGTAGTATTAGTTTGTCTTTCTAGGCATATCTATCCATCCCCAAAGTATTACCTGGCTTGAGCTCAGAGATTAGAAAAGTTTACAGCTAGAAAAAGGCAAATCAGATATTAGCCAAGAGAGAAAACCATAAACAAGTTCTTGGATATATTATGTTACATCATTATACTGTGGTCATTTCTAATTCCTTTTCTCCTCGGTCCTCTAAGCATTTACTTTTTTTTTTTTTTTTTCACTTTAAAAGACAAATTTTAAACTGCAGCAAAAACAAAGAAGTCATTGAACTCTCATTTCTTCTGTGTGCATGACAATTACAGGCAAAATATGATACTGCTTTGGGTCAATCTTCTGTGCAAATTCAGAGTATTAAATAGCCTTACTTTCAGCATACATCATTTTGAATTGCCTAAGCAACAGATGGGAACAAAGGGTCATTATATCCACTCTGGTATGTGTGTTTTTAAGTGTTTTACTTGTAGCTGTAGAGCCTCTAAAAATGAGACTTTACATAAGAAACTACATAAAATAGCAGATAAATTCACCATGGGAAAGAAAGACAAGAAGAAATAAATATGGTAATAGGATGATTTAAAACAGCATGATCTCTTGATTGCAGTCTAAATATTAATACCTCTGTGTTTACTGTCCTAGAGCATGGAGAGAAAGAGGGGTCAGGATGACAGACTGCAGCAATCACTTATGGTACTCAGCACCCTGGGAGTAGGACCACTATTAATGAGCTGTGAACAGGATTTGATTTGCCCATTCCTGCCATACAGAAAGGAAGAGGACTTAATTAATGACAAATTATCACCTATCTAATGATGCATATGGCTCCTTGCCATACTCTGAAAATTACTTTTATAATCTTACATTTCTCTTGGTGTTTTGAGAAGTGAGAGGTATTCTATATTGACAAAACCCATAAAATCTTGGTTTAAATTTTCTTCTACAGTGGAAAGAAAAAATAGAAAGCAATATAGCAGAACAGAAAAAACAACTTGTTTTATCAAGCAGATTTTTTGCTGAATTAATTTTTTCTTTGTTGTTTCAAATACAAATGCTCTCTTCTTTATGTTATGTTATATGAAATTTTGATTCTACCATTAAGGCAGCCTGATGAATTACTAATTAGAGCTATTAGCCTTAAACGTCCTTTGACTTTTTTACATTCAGTCAGCACACTTCCCACATTATGCTTTGGTCTTTGGTGCAAATGTAAGAAGCATCTTCATGCCCTCACTTGAGGAACATAGTCCTGTCACTTTAACGTTATGGTTGATGCTGTCTGGGGTCAAAATGGTTTTGCTCACAGATACAATAAAGGAAGAGACTATGCTCTGCTAAGAAAAACAGTTAGACTTACAGTCCCTATAAACTCCTGAATACTAAACGACCCTTGAATGAATTAAATGTTTGTCCTGGGTTCAGCAATAGCAGCCATTTTTATCCCTCTTAGTAGCTGGTGCAGCGCTGTGTTTTTGACTTTCAGCCTGGGAGTAACGCTGATAATACCAAGGTTTTTAGTTGCTGCTCAGTAATGTTTATTCTGGCCAAGGACTTTCTGAGTCTCATGCTCTGCCAAGGAGGAAGGGAAGCCAGGAGGAAGCAGAAACAGGGCACCTGACCCAAACTGACCAAAGAGGTATTCCATACCACAGCATGCCATGCCCACTATATAAACTAGGGGTAGTTACCTGGAAGGGCTAGATCACTGCTCGGGTTGGGCTGGGTATTGGTCAGCAGGTGGTGAGCGGTTGTATTCTCTTCCCTTGTTATTTCCCTGGTCATTATTGTTATTGGTGGTAGCAGCAGTGGTTTGTGTTATACCTCAGTTACTGGACTGTTCTTATCTCAACCCGTGGGAGTTACTTTCTTTCGATTCTCCTCCCCATCCCTGCAGGAGCAGGGACAAAAGAAAGGGGGGGAGTTAGCAAAGGGCTGCGAGGTTCTGAGTTACTGGCTGAGCTTAAACCACGATAATGTTGTATTTGGCATTTCAAATATTTTGGGGGTTTACTATTATAAAAAGAAAAACATTTAATTGCATTGTAAAAAGAAAATAATATTTTTTTTTCCATAGGTAAAATGCACTGCTTCCTTCTGCCACAGAGACTCTTTTCCTTTAAGAATGGCTGGGTGGATGACTTCTTTTGAAAAGATTCATTAGAGAACATTTTGTAAGATAACAATTGTAAGTTAAAGCACAGTTATAATTTATATTGAGTCCTTCTGGTCTTTTATGATCTGACTGTTTATTAGAGCTACTATTAGCAACTCTCTCTAGGGCCTCTTTTTGTAATCAATATAACATCTCATATCATCACAGGTAAACATTGTTTGAAATGTGATACCACACTTCTTTGACAGAGGCACAGGTAGTTTTAAATTTTCAGCCTAAACTTACAGTGCCAAAATCAATGGAAAAGCTCATCAAATTCAGAGGGCTTCTGATTAGGATAAGAGTCATGTAAGTGAATAAATGTTTCAAGTAGCATTTTTATGCAGATAAGAAAATCAAGTCATTTCTCTGTGGATTTGTTACCTTAGGGTGTGATCCCATTCTCCATGCTGCTGGTGCAGTCCCCCCAGTTGGTCCTTAACACCAAACATGGAGGCAACCGCAGGAGAATTCCCTCTCTTCCAGGAACACCCACATGAGCGTCCACACTTATGTTTCTACTTGTTTCTCTGTGATGTCTCTAGCCCACAATTCCAGTGCTCCTTTCTGCACAAAGAAAATAATACTGCAACAAGTGAAATTTTTCGCTGTCAGCTTGGACTTGCTTGTACACTGGCACAAACAAGAGTACAAGCAAGGATGGCCATGGCACTCTTTTGTGAAGTGGGAGTCCAAGATTCATGTTTCTTTAACAAAAGTTATGAATTCAGTCCTAGGTTTTCCACTGCTAAGTCCTCAAGCAGACATGCAATTCAAAAGAGATGGTCAAAGTTTCTTTACTGTGACCTGAACTCATCCTCAGTGTACAAACCTTTTGCTTGATAAGCCAAGCACTTTCAGGACTTCTGCACAGTTAACAAACTTCCTGCCTATAAGATAAAACAGATTTTGGGTAGGGACTTCATATTTCTGAACAGTGACCTGAGGTCAAGTGAACTGCCCACATGGCATCTTTAGCCTGCAGTCACTTGTGGCTTCCTGCCCTCATCTGAGTCCCTAATACATGTTTGTGCAGTCTATCTGCACAAGTGCCTTTGTTTAGTGCTTTCCACACAAGTACTTCTGTATGTCAGACAAGTGCAAAAGTCCAAAGATATTGTACATTTGATTTTTTAAAAAAATGCTTGCAACTGGCAAGGCACTTTCATTCTTCTTTCTATAACTAAGTAGCTAGATCACATGCACCTGCAAGACTGTCAATTCTCCCCAGTGATCTGAAGAAAGTAGTTTCATAGCTCAGTAAAATACATTAAAGTGTGCAAAGTGAAAACAAAAGTTGAAAAGACCACAGTTATGAAATCTGTAGAGAATTTTCTTTTTTCTCCTTCTGGAAGTCAACCCTTGCTGTTCACGATTATCTTGTTCCTTACAAGCAAAAAGCTGCAATAAATGGATTCATATTTCCCTAAAGATAGTACCTCAGTTCTAAGGGTGACGATTTCATATAATAGGGGAATAATTTGAATTATGGAGACTATTTTTGTAAAATACAAATGACAAAATGACAGTATTCTTATCTATTGTGTTATAAAAAGAATTTACTGAAAAGCATTCACACAGTTTGTCGCACAATTATATAATTTTTATACTAACCCTGTTGCCTGCATCTTCACATTTTCAGGAGGTGTGAATTTGACAGATCAGATGTCAGTTCAGAAAAAGTACACTAAAACTTGTTAAAGGTTGGATGCCATTCTGGCTACGCCAATTAAAGACTGACACATATTTGGAACATGCCAGTTCAAGACTGAAGATGATAACAAAGGAAAGTATGAAGACATGGAAGCTGTGATTGAGGGGTGGCACATTATTCTAAATTAATACTTTAACTGGGAGCTAACATAGTACAGCAAAACAAAAAATGTTGCATTTTATCTGATATGCTGCCCCTCACAATGGCATATACGAGAAGTTCAGAAAAAAAAATACTATTCTATTTATATAAAATATCATCTTAGCTCTTTATCTCCTTTTTAACACAATTCATAAAAGCAAATGCCATGCTGATTTTCATAGTCGATTATGTGTTATGATTTACCCTGTCAGACCCAACCTTATGAATCTGACAGCTTTGGCATCTCTGTAACCTCAGCACCATTATCTGAATCTCAGACTGATGCTTTTCAAGGTCAAGGGTGCCAAGACTCAAATATCTTCCCCTCCATGCTTCCATATATCCCCCTATCACTTTACCCCAGTGTGTCTGTCTTCCCTCCTAGCACTACCTCCTTTATTTCCCAACATCACCCCCCTTGCCCATATCCCCCATTTCTGCACCACTTAATTTTTCTCCTCCAGTATTTTCTTACTTCAGCATCAGGCTGCCTAACCCAGGCTTGTCAAACAGTTTCTGATGCAGGATTGGGGCAAGGTGGGAGGACGTGTGCTGGCAAGAGGACTTCACATGGCAGCAACCTACTGGGCAATCTGATCACCTTTCCGTGCCACCTATTTTTCTTTGTATCCTCAGATCCTTTCCTCATGGCCAAGAGAATTGTTTAGCAGGCTACAGACTGTTCAACCTTTGTCTTGGATTTATAGCTGTTGTATGAAAGTGCCTCACAGGACACTGTGACAGATCAACAGTGCATATCAGCAGTTAGCCATGTCTGATACGCAAAAAACAGTATGAATGTCCTTATAAGCATCTTTATAAGCCTGTAATTTCTCTCCTTTACATCCTAATCCATTCATAGAAACTATAAATGCTCCAGCCCTTTAGGACACTTCTATCTGCAAGCTCCTTTGACATTTAAACTTACACTCTAACTCCAGTGCCAGTGTTGGTCTTTCTGAAAGAGAACAGGTCTCCCTAAAACACTTTAGTATCTCTAAGTCAAGCCTAAAACAAAAGAACCCAAGGCTTTAACTTAGGGAATTGACTATGGATCATAATGCTTACATCCTCTCATCTGAGAAACATCATCATTATTTCATATTTTGACACACAAAAGTAGTATTAGAAATAGGAACCAGTTTCAAATATAAAAAAAAAACAAAGTTACAGACTCCAAACTCAGCAGTTTTGTTTTTTTTTTTAAGTTTTTATATTCCTTTCTCTTGTTAAAGAGGCTTTGTTTTACCTTTTTCATTCTTTATCTTTCCCTGGTTTAATGTCCCTAAAATTTAAAAAGAAGGGAATAAACATAAAAAATACATTTACTTTGGCCTGTCTGTGCAAATGCTAATCAGAAAATAATAAGTAATATTCTGTATGTGTTTCTTTACTAGTATATCACAACATGGTCAGTGCTAAGGATACATGTTTTCAAAGAGACTGTTGATACTGAAAAATCAGAACAGCGCAGTCTTTTTGAAAAGCAGAAACGGCAAAATTCCCAAATACACAAGTAATGTAGCCATACATTTGAGAAACAGCAATTAGCATGAACACATGATTAAGTATATGTCTATAAAAGACAGAAAATCTAATTGCCAATTCATCTATTTTGGTAATACCTGTCTTAATTTTCCACTACTATCATCTATTGTGGGAATTTTATGAGGGGAGTGAAAAACAGCTGCTAAGATTCAGTTACACTGCAATGAGGTGCAATGTAGGTGCCTTCAGTTTTACACAGGATTGTCCGAATACTGTCCTATGGCTAATTACACTTTTGGAGAGAATTAGGTAAGCCATTTATACCTTTGATGAGTACTCACCACTGAATTAAAAAAACTGCAAAGTGAAGTCACTACAAAGGTAGTTCTGCCCTTTACTTGCCCTAACTGTGTATTTCCTCTTCTCCTTGCATCAGTACCAGCACCCACATGCCCACTAAGCCTCCTGACCTAGATGTGATTCTTTTTTACTATAATTAGTTTTTTTCAGGTAGATAAACAGTTTGATTCAGCTGAACATAAGGTGCCAAAAGCCAACGCCAGTACAAAGGTGGAGGTGAAAATATGTAGTCAAGGATGGAAAGGAGAGTCCTATCACCCTTTTGGGCATCATCATGACCCAAGTATTCACACTAAACTCATGATCCTCCAGGTTAGGCACAGACACACACAGAGCACTTCTTATGTCCGTACACACTGAATATTAGCTTTGATACCCTCTCATACAAGACAACATATAACAAGCACACCTTTTGGGGAACCACCAAGAAAGGTAATACATTTTAAAGTCACAAGGGAAATTCCTCAGAGCACCATTCTGCCTGCAAGTCATCATCATCATCATGGCTTAGCTTCGCGAACAAAGATTTGAGAAGGGCTTTACCCATGCTTATTGCAAGCATGATGATGGCTAAAAAGGCCAATGCAGGATAGGCAAGTCTGGTTGCAAAAAGCTCAGTGGAAGATCTCCTTAGGTGGTATAGGCAAAGCACAGCTCTTTCTGCTTTGTCTTTTCTCCTCGAGACTGATTCTTCATATGTTCTCAAAAGAGACAGCAGCATTACATATGATGTGTCTCCAAATCTCCCGATAGGAGGCCAGCAAGTAAACTGTTGTAAAACCCCCTCTGCATTTGGAAGCTGAGTTCTTTTCTGCAGAACAATTACAGGACGCTGAACATCCCAGCCCCAGCATCAAAATTAGAGAGCCAAAACCACAAGTGCAAGCCTGTATTTCAAACACTGGAAATGAAATGAGTTTCCTCTACTTGCAAATACTTTCTCTGAGAAAGGGGGATAACCAAAGCAACTCTTCAGCAGTATCACACATGCTACCATCATGTTTCCTATCTATTCTCTACTGATCATAGTTTTAGTAAAACCCCTTTAAGACAAAGACTTTTACTACTCTTTTTTTTTTTTGTCATCTCCTACAATCTAATTCTTCCAAGACTGCCTTTTTATCATTTTGTAAGTGACATTTACTTCAATTCTTCATAAACCCCCGAGAATTGGATTCCTTGTTCCTGGAATCCAATAAAATATGTGCACAGCCTGTCAGCAGGTCACATGTATCCTGCCAACCTACATCTAATAGATTTTTCACTTTTCATCAGCGGATTTCAAGACAGTATGTAGTCTGCCAAATTTACTAAAAAGCTTGCTACAGTATCACACTTTCAAAATGTGCAATCTGTCAAAGCCACATCTCAAAATGTCTGCTGCGATAACAGTCTTTGAAAAATCTGCTATGCTGCTGGCATTCATTCAGAAAATAGCAAGTATATCAACGGAGAAGGAAGGGAAAGGAAAAAAGTTGTTCAGGGGCAGGGAAGAATTGGAAAGGAAAGAAGATTAATCCTAAATGTAATTTGCCAGACTCTGAAGAAACTACAGGAATTTTTTATGCAAGTATAGTCCAGTTTCATACAAATTCATCTAGGATGACAGCATGCTAATAGATAAATAGTCTGAGTGCTACATTTAATAGCATTGATGAAAAGATAATTTATCACAGATTTGACCACAACTGTATCTAACAAACCTCAATATTGATTCAGACACTGAATACATTTAGCAAAAGTAGAAGACAGCGAAATTCCTTGCACTGCTATTGAATATTATGACATGTTGGAGAAGAACTTTTTACAAGGGCATGTAGCAGTAGGGCAAGACACAATGGCTTTAAACTGAAAGAGAGGAGATTTAAATTAGATATTAAGAAGAAACTCCACTGTGGTGGATTTTGAAGCATCTTTAATTTGCCACTCTTTCTTTACCACTCTTGCTTTCATGCAAATATCTTGAACAGGGGGTTCATATCCATAACTTTAATTTGCATAAGCAAACTACACTGAGAAAGAGTCCAGTAGAGGTACTGAAGTTGCATGGCTATTTCATAATTTAGCACTATGTTCACAAACTGAGATTCTGTTCTATAAGGATCAGAATAGTGTTTTCTTTCCAAATTTAAGTGTGGCAACTTAAAGTAGATAAGCTGGGGAGTTTGTCCTGTAGTCTCTTAAATAAATGCAGCCAGAATATATTTTTATATATATATATATAAATATAGTTTTAATATACTCAGCATCATGAAACAACATCACAGCCTGGTCTCTAGAAGCTCCTGTAAAAACTCAATTTTTAGTAGAGATGTTCTGTAAGGTCCATTTTCCCATCTTTCTCCTGCAAAGAAATTAGGAACTGTGTGGGCTTCAGTTCTTTCACATACATCACAGTTCTGTCTTGCAAACTTAGAAATTACATCTAAATGTTAACAGGTTCTACCCTATGGGATCTTCGGAAGTGATCCTTGAATTTTGTTAAAATGTGCCTTCAGTGTAAGTATTACAAAATTGTTTCAATACGTATGTGGAGAGAGAGAAATCACTCATCAGCATAACAAGATTTAGAATTTCTTTTCCGTAGAAGACCACCAAAATCATGATCAACCTGTGTCCCACTTCCATGTTTATACATTGGTTTATGTTACAGTTCTTTAAGTGATTGCCTCCTACAGCATAATGTAGTAATTTAGGATTGCAATTAAGATACCAGTCTCAAATGTCCTTCATGCAAATGTCAAAGGGTATAATAGTTCCTTAAAGAGTCCAAAGCTGCAAAGGCTCAACCACCTACTGTGCATGGAACTTTGGGGACTTCATCAAGTCACAGGGGTGTTAAAAAAGCTGTAGATTTAGGCACCTCAGCTGGAAATTTAAAGCATGTGTCTATGTCGTGATTTTAATTTTGATCTGGAGTTTTCAAAGGGATTTTCCTCATCATGCTTATTTACAAATCAAATGCCCTCTCATTCACAGTACAGAGCTGTCTCACAGGGTCTCAGCTCCACTACCACATTAAATGCTTTGCATGGAATGTTTTTGAGAGCTCATAAGCTTCCATATTGATGTTGCTAACTGTGTTCCATCACAGCCAATCCTACTCTTAAATGATTTGTTCTCACTTGAGTTTCTCTGGTTGTCTAAAGAGGGACTTCTCAATATAATACAGGAGGCAAACATGTGTGTAGATGTTCTTTACAAGACAACCTCTGTATTTTATTCTTAAAATTCTAGAAAATACAGTGCAAGCTGAGAATCAACTTTTATTTTTTGAGTGTGGATGATTAAAAAAAAAAAAAAAACCCTTAAATAATAAATAAATTTAAACAATAAAAAACTAAGAAAAATAAGGCTTGTTCTTTGGAAGACAAAGCCCACAAGAAGACTCAGAGAAATCTGGGCTCACCAGAGGACTGCAGACCAAGTCTGCTCCTTCCTTTTATCCCAAAAGAAGATTAGCATATATATATATATATATATATATACATATGTACACTTAAGATTACCAAATCACCTCTCTACTGTGATATTTTGTTCTGTTGGCTAGCTAACCCTCTACTTTCAGTAAAGCTATTTGGTTGCAAACTCTGGAAGGAAAGGTAGCTGAGCTGACCCAGTTCCAGGGGGAGTTAACAGAAGAGGGATTGTATCTAGACTCCAGTCTGGGAGAGACAGAAATGCTTTTGTTTCTTTGCAGTGGAATTCTGCAGAAAAGTTAAATAGCAGAGAAGGAACCCAACAAAGTGATATTACCTGTGCAATGCACAAAGATATATATGCATACCACTGAGATTATTATCACATTTTACTTTTAGACACCTAACTTAAACACCAAGTCTCACTTACAGCCAATAGGAAGATGAAGATGTCGTTTTCCAAGGAGAAAAAAGATTCCCTAAGCTAAACTTCTCTTGGAGCTGACTCCCTCTTGCTCAATGACTATAGAAGGAAAGAGGAGAGCAGCCACCTACCTTAAATACTGAGAAATTCTCTGGTGCAAATATCTACCAGTGTGCCTTTTCCAGTGTCACAGATACTGAGAATCCTGATGACAAATGGTCTGTTTTATATACTATCTATCTGAAATAATTATTCCTCTACTGGCTTGTCAGATAAACCAGTCTTATGAAGTTCTATAGAACTGACAGCTGTTTTGAAAGTTAAGATCATCCAAAAAATGAGGAGACCGAAGGCTTTCAGGAATCTTGTTTTATTTTCCTTTGCTAAAAGATAGGCTGCACACAGTTTCTTGAGGGAAAAGCACTTTTAAACAAAAAAAATTAAACCTTTGAATTTCTTAGTTGCAATAGCCTCAGCTACAGACCACATACAGTTTTAAGAGAATGGTATTTACAGTAGGATAATTAATTCAGAATCAGATTGAGATGACTATTTTGTAAGTGCCTAGAGACAAACTGATCTTCCTCGTGTTTTTTAGGATTCAAAGGAAATATTTACAGCCACTGATTACAAAAAGTGATAAGGTAGAATTACTGAAAGATTGAAATATTTGTGTGAGTTCTTTCACAATATGCATTCAGCTCTAATGGAAAACTCACTTCCAAACCTTTCTAAAATTGCATTGTACTGCACAGTCTTAAATTATGGAACTGCATGTAATACTAACACATACAAGTAATTCACAATAATCTGAAGTTCAGCCACTTCACAGAAAAGACTATCAAGAACTCTGATAATAATTTCACACTGAGGAGCCTAAGTGTACATTAATAAAGACACCAGCTTCCAGAAAACATGGCATTTTAGAGACTGAATAAATTATCTAACAAGTGTAGTTTTATGTAACTTATCAAGATGTCTGCTTGAAACAAGACCTCTTCAAACTAATTATGCAGTACATATAGTAAGAAATCAACTTGCTGCACATGCAGAGAAGATTCTAAGCTACTATTATGGCCTACAACATGCATTCACAATTTTCTTCTCAATTTACTTAAATATGTATTTATCTATTAGATCAAAACAAATTCATCTTTGCTGAATCAGTTCTATACACTATGAAAAGTAGAAATGTCAAACATGCTTCTCACTGTAAGACTACTGGTGTACTTCAATTTATCTGCACTGGAAACGGCCATCCTGTTGCTTCAGCCCAAGCAGTGCAGTGGGAAGTGACGGGATAAGTATGACTACAGAGAAAGCCCTTTCCTAATTAGTTGCACCTCATTCTCTGAAAAAAAAAATAATTTAAACTGAACATTTTATTTCTTAAAAGAGAAGAATTTCACAGAAGTATCTGTAATGAAGACAGGAAGATATACCAAACCTACTGTGGTAGATCCAGCTCCGTTCCCTGAATGGCCAAAGTGAAGAGCCAAAACCCAGCCCAGACATGCTCACATATGTTTATGTTATGTACTTAATGTTATAGTATACATCAGTCTCAACAGATAACTGCATAGTATTATTGAATATATGCTACAGATACTGCATTAGTGTATTTGCCTACATTTCCCAAGGGCAAGTACCTTGAAATCATCTTTGAAACTGAACTCCTAAAATTTGTAAGGAAAGTAAAAAGAGCATTTTCCTTAAGTGACTTATGTCTGCAAGCAGTCTTTGAAGCAAAATTTTATTTTTCTATATAAATATTTTGTTAACTGCTTCCTTTCACTTATGCACACAGTCATGAAGTTCATTACATATTGCCCTATATTGAAACACAAGTCTCAAAAGCCACCTGGCTTGTATATTCCCCTTATCTACTTTCAGTTCATTTCATTTATTATGGTATCTATTGACATAATTTTCCATGAAGTGGCTCCATCAGGCACTCTTGCACCCCACTCACATCCAGGGCTCAGTTCTAGTCACAGTAAACACCCCTTCATAGCACGCTCCCAGTCACTCTTCCCTAGGGCTAAACCCTGCGGGATGGGAAGCGGCGCCTCTCCCTGACTCCCAACAAATACTAGAAGCAGCAACCTCCTTCACAACCTTCGAGCCTGATTTCTAGCACTACCAGCCAGATTTACAGTATTTTCCCTTTAGGGGACTTTTAGCATGAGATGTGCCAGGAATTTCATTATAATACAACATTGACTTAACAGCTCAAATCTCTGGTGATTTTCCCCAGGAAATCTGGCAGGATCAATTCCAGGCTGCTCTTCTTATTACACAATGCCATGGTGCTTTCTATACACCCCCTGAGTTACGAGAATGCTTTAAATTTGCATTACTCTTCCCACTCAAACAAAATGCCAGGTTTAACATCTGCTAATACAGAAGCATTTTGATGATTCAGTGTGGCAGTGGACACACAACTCGCTTTGTGCTACTGAATTCAGTGCAGATTGAAAGTTTTGCGAATGTGAGCTTTGAATTGGAAAATAAGATTCTGATCTGGGAAATGTTTAAGTTAGGAAAAAGCCTAATAGAATATTCATTTTTTGCAATATGTTGTTAATAAACATTCTCATTGTCAAGGTGCCATGAAGGCTGGTGGGTCCTTCAGGGTCATGCACTGGGAGGTGAGGGCTCCCCAGGAAGCCCAACTGGACAGTACCTGGCAGCCAAGGCATGTCCCACCCCAGCATGAGCAGGGAAGCCAAGGGTAACTCCAGCCTCCCAGACTTAGGCATCAGGCACTGCCGTGGGGACAAAGACAGGCTGAGGCTGTGCTAGAATGTGGGCCCGTAGGTGGACCTGACTTGTCGGAGCTCATGTCTGGGCAGTGCAGGGCTTTGGGGAGCTGAAGACTGGCCTCACTGCAATGTCATTGTATCTGGCTGGGCAAGCACAATATCTGTCTGCCTAGATTCTTCACTGTATAAATATCAGACAACAGCAACAATGGACCTTTGCAATACAGAGCTGCAATACATACTATGTTGAAATTGGAAGAACTGTGCATGGAAAGGCAACACACTCAGATTTTGAGTGATATTATATGTGCGCACATAATTGATTCAACCAACCTTGGTTTTAAATGGACATAAATCTTCCACTCAGTGCTGACATTCAGGCTCCCAGAGTGCCTCAGAAATCAGGCATCTTTTCCCTGAAAAAGAATGAAAAGAGTGACACATTAATGGAGAACTGAGTAGCTTTTCTTTTTTCTTCTGCATTTAAACCAGCTTGTAAGTAGTTCAGAACAACCTTTCAATTTACAGCTTAAACTTGTGAATGTAAGCTTTAGTGGTTTCACTGATATTTTGGCTTCTCCCCTCCCACCCCCAGTGCAGGTACTATCTCACACAGCTTAAAATAGAAAATAAGAGGCTGTCTTCTGCTTTCCAGTACAAGTTTCTTCCCAAGACCCACATCTGTCTTTGGGTCTCCCAGCATGCTCCTTCTCCTTCCTATAGTGGTGGTTGTATTGGTTGCTGATGGGGCTACCCCATGCACCTCTGCTAGCCCTGGATCAGGTGTGCCTGATACTGCCATTCTCAGGCCACCTTCTGCCTCAGGAGATCTACAGGACCAAGAGACTTCTCTATTCTTGCTTTTCAGGTGTGCAACTGTAAGAAAGGGGAAATAAGAAAGAAGGAAGTAGCAACAGCTTAATTTCAACTTACATTTTGCATGAGAATATGGCAGCTTATATTCCCCAGGTTCTATACAATTTCTGTTCACTGTTTTCCTCATAGAAACAAGCAAATACCTATATTTCTTTCTTGTTCAAAAGATTCCTCTTTTTGAAGGTTGGAGACAGCAGAAGTTCTCTCCTGACTCAGCTGTTTTTCTTCTGGTGGCAGGGAAATGGAAAAGGAAGCAAGTTCATCCGAGTTTTTAGTCCTATTGAATAACAGCAGCGCCTAACCCAGCAAGTCTTCCTTTGCAAGAGCGTTACCTACCCATGAAATGTTCCATGAACTTTTAGAAACATTTCCCAAGGGCTGTGGAAGTAGAGACTGGAAGCCTCAGGATATAAAAATAAAAGAGGTTGGAGGGTTTGAATGACAGTACATCTGCAATGTTGCACAACACACATTTGTAGCAAGAGTGTCCTTGGTTTGAATAGTTAAAAATATTGACAGGAGTTTCCTAACATTAACTTTTTTTCTAATCCACTAGGAAGCCTGCTGTGATGCAAAACAATGTTTCCTCAGCTAGGACACGTGTTTTGTGGTCTCCCAGCTCTGAGTTCTTACTGTCTGTCCTTGACAAACCCCATGTGATGACAGGGAAATTGAACCCTGCCATCAATTAACATGTGGAATAGATGAGCATATGTCCTGGTAAATATTATTAATATGAAGAAAATCTTACAAATAATTACTTACACTCAGAGGGAAAATACAAACATCACTCCAGACATTTACAGCTTGAAAATTTGTCGACATAAAAATCATGACACTCATTTTAGCAAAATTGAGTGGTTTGTTTCAGGAAGGGTCAATTTAAAATTAAAATATTTTACCTCCTCTTGAAACTTAGTGAACAATGTGCATTAAAAAATCAAATATTTTTTTTAATTGTCTTTCCCCAAAATAGATTGGCAGGAGAGAGGAAGACATTAACATCTATGTAAAATATAAAATTTTAACAGTGTGTCATGGGTTCAGCAGCAGCAGTCATGTTTTCTTTTTTGTAGTAAGCTGGTGCAATGCTGTGCTTTTGATTTTCGGCCTAGGAACAGTGCTGATAACACCAGTGTTTATAGTTATGGTTTACAATGTTTAGGCTGGCCAAGGACTTTCTGAGTTTCATGCTCTTCTAGGGAGGAGGGGAAGCCGGGGGGGGGAAGCTGGGAGGAAGCAGAGACAGGGCATCTGACCCAAACTGACCAAAGAGGTATTCCATACCACAGCACATCATGCCCAGGATGTAAAACGGAGAGCAGAGACCCAGGGGGGGGACGACTGTGTGTTCAGGCTTTGTATCAAATGATGGGGGTACACTGCTTGGTGAGGCTGGGGGAGCAACTGTATTATTTTCCCTTGTATTTCTCTTGTCATTGTTATTACTGGTGGTAGCAGTAGTGATTTATGTTATACCTTAGTTACTAAACTGTT
>JASSUY010018342.1:0-20277 GCA_032466535.1 Forpus xanthops | reverse complement strand
AGAAAGTTGGGGCTGTTGAGCCTGGAGAAGAGAAGGCTGCGTGGAGACCTCATAGCAGCCTTCCAGTTTCTGAAGGGAGCCTTACAGGGATGCTGGGGAAGGATTCTTCATTAGGGAGTGTAGTGATAGGACAAGGGATAAAGGGTTCAAACCTAAACAGGGGAAGTTTAGATTGGATATGAGGAAGAAATTATTTACTATAAGGGTGGTGAGGCACTGGAATGGGTTGCCCAGAGAAACTGTGAATGCTCCATCGCTGGTGGTGTTCAAGGCTAGGTTGGAGAGAGCACTGGGCGGCATGATTTATTCTGAGGTGTCCCTGCCCATGGCAGGGAGGTTGGAAGTAGATGATCTTAAGGTCCTTTCCAACCCTAACTATTCTATGATTCAATGGTTATCTAGTAGCCCGTTTACTTAAAATTAATAAACTACTTGGCTAGTAAACTACAAGTCCCAGTATGTAACTGTTTGGCACACCTCTATTCCTTCAGCAGAATGGATCTGCAATATTATTTGTTATTATATCAATTAATTACTACATAAAGTCTTCACAATATGGAATCATATAACTATGACAGTATATAGAAAATATTTATGATCAATAAAAATAAGAACATCAACTTCTCACAGCAGAATTTTTTAAATAATGAAAATGCATTTATTTTTAAAGTATAAATTAATAAAATGTAATCTTCAAATCAGTGTTGAGCTTCAGGTGAGATCACTACCGTCTTACTCAGGAATAAAATCTAATTAACTTGCACTAGAAGTAGTCGGTTCAGTTAAAAAAAAAAAAAAACAAACAAACACAACAAATGTCCTCCAGGGCTGAATCACTAAATACTAAAAACTTCATTTCCAGCCTACTGTGGAGGGAAACAGCAAATGTGTGTTTCGAGTAGGTCAGCTGGATTATTTTCTGTAAAGAAAATAAAACCACCTGCAAAGAGGTAAGTTTTTCTGGGTACCATTAGTTTGTGGACCCTTCCGTAGAAGAGGCAAAGGAAACAAATCCATCCTTCAAATGAGCCGCCTAATTTTCTTAAAAGAAATCTCTTCATATTTCATATTTCTGGGCTTTTTTTCTTTTAAGTAATTGTGTAAAGCATTTGGGAGGCTGTCCTACTTACTTAGCATGATACCAATTTAAAAGAAGGAAACAACATGTTCTTTTGCCAGATTCCAAATCAACTTGATGTCCAGGCCAGAAACAAAGAACCACCATGCTCTCAGATAACAATTTAATAAATTTGTGGCATCTGAAATAGCAATCTTTACCTCAGCATGATACTTGCAGGCACCAAATTTAATAAAATGCCCCCAGTAAAAGTTAATCAGAAGTGTTTAAATGTATTGGCAATAAAACAAATTTTATGGCCAGCAGAGTCAGTTATCTTCTGTGTGACAAATTAACTGAGCACTGAAAATGGGCGATGCACCAGTACCATTTCCACAATGAAAAATGCATACAGGTCAGGCAGGAGAGAAACCCCACAGGAGGAGGAGCATGTAAATTAATAAAATCCTCGCTATACCATACTCTGAAAAGAAAAACAACCAAAGGTGTTTGTTTTTCTTTAAGACAACCACAACTTTACTGAGGTTAAAGTAACAGGCACACCAGTAATGCCTGCTCTTTAATTACACCCCAAATGCAGACCAAATACCATTAAACACTACGAGAAAACAGCCATGATCAGGAATTTTCCAGGTATCCTTACAAGACAAGGGATTTGCTCTGCTCAGCTATCATTATGCGAGTTCAAACACTTACCAGAATGAATCTCTGAAATTCGAAACATACCTAGTGTGACCATAATTAACTTTCTTGGAGTTAGGACGATAAGCTAGAGAGGGCTGGTTAACATTACACACGTGCAACACATGACAGGAGTAAAAGCATCATTTTTAAAAACAGAACCAGCAGATGCATCTAGCTCAAAACCACTCAGCTTGTTTTCTGAACTTAAAGTTTTCTCCCTGGAAACGATCCATTACCTTTCCCATCACAACAGTCATCCTTGTGCCATCTAAAAAGTTTCTAAAATTGTCTGCTGTAACAAAGACAAGCTTTGTCCATCTGTTTCAAAAGATCTCTAAGAAACCAGTGAAATGATGCTCAGCTCTAGCTGTTCTTACTTTAAGGAAGAAGTACTGCACAGCTTTGCTAAATGAGATGCAGGTCAGAAAAGTTGAACAATTAAACAGTAGGTTTGGGATTAAAACTATATAAATACCAATTTTTGTCTGTCTTGATTACTTGACCTTATGATTATGCCTTGCAGCATGAAATGCATTATTGACTTTCAAAAAGGAGAAAAAAAATACGTTATCTCATGAGGCAACAATAGCTGAAATGAAAGATTAAAACCAATTATCAGTCTTGTCAAGTCCGTAGTACCTTAAAGGAAAATCCTATTTACATTTTTCTTTATTCTTCTCCAAAGCCAAGGTCAAAAAATGTGTTTTATTTATTAAGCACATGGCTAATACCAGCTTGCTTTCACCACTTCTCACTGTCCAGTGTCTTAAAACCAGAAGGAAGTCACTATTAACACAAGCCACTATGTGCAATAAGGAAATCAAGGGGGGGAGAGAGGGTGGGGAGGGTGTATATGCAATGTCCATTTTTATCCTTGTGTGCTTCAAATCTGAATAAAAACTGTCACGGATCCAAGAAATCTTGAAGTACTTCTCAATCTTTAGAATTATTTACTACTCTGTCGCTCTTCTAGAGGTAAATTTACATATATCCTACCACAAAGGATGCAGCCTGTAGCACTGTCTCCCTGAAACATAAATTTAATTCTCACATTCTATCACCTCTTCAACCGAATACCCAACATATCCTCTCCCAGCACACATTAACTTCTATCTACTCCTGTCTTTATAACCAGAATAGAGAAGCAAGAATTTTATACAGACATAGTTAAAACAATTAAAAAGATAGCTCTGATTATTCTATTCTTAATATGAAAAAAAGGCCAATAAGGAATAAACCATGAAAGTTTTCTCTGGGACAGGGAGGTGTGTTCATACACTAAAACAGAAATGTGATTTTTTTTTAATGCTTGTATGTTCTAACAGAGACAAAGCCATGCCTTAACATGAGCATTACTAGTTATTAGTGTCTGGCTCACCCAGCATGGCTAGAATGTCACCAGAAACTTATCGAAGGAGCATGATATCTCAGGCATTACAGGATTACCTGTTTATGGTTTCCTCAAAGGGCAAGAACAATAGGGAACACAGCAAGAAGACTTAAGACAGCTCTATGGTGAGGAGAATGGGAAGAAAGTCAAGACTTTTCATGGTAAAACTCTGCCCTTCAGCATCTAACAAAGATGGACAAGTTGCAGTGCTTGTAACCCACAAGTAAAAGATCACTTCATTTCCCTTTTCAACAGTTCCCTACAGCTACCACCTGTAAAACTACAGTTCAAAAGACCACAGGGGAAAAGCAAGGAAAAGGAACCTACACAAGTGAGGAGCTGGAGAAGCAGGAAAGATGGAGCAGCACTTACTGCCTTTTGTTACACGTCCCAAAATTAGCACCAGAAACTTCACACGTTTCTCCCACAACTACCCAGGCATCCCAAAGAATTCACTGAAATTTTTCTATGCATCAGTTTCTTTAACTGTAAACTAGTGACAGTTTACCTCACAGAGAGGTTACGAAGCAATTAACCGATCATAAAGCGTGCCAAGATCCTCAAATGAAAGGTGCCATGCAAGTGCAGGGTATTAATCTCACACTCTAGGTACAAATCATTCTCTTATCCCACCTTCCACCTAGTGTTGGCAGCTTTACAACCATCAAAACTCCCAGCTCCATATGTTGGCTAAGTTCCCTAGAGCAGACATCTTAGACACAGTACACTTCTGTGGTTCAGCTACCTACACTTTCCTGCATAAAATAGGGAATTTGGTTCAAGACATCTGCAGCTTCAGGTAGACTGCCCAAACACACAGCCTGCGACCTGCATACAGAGAGAGAGGTTTTGGCTGCAGTACTACGAGATTCATAGACTCCTGTCAGCTGCATGTAACACATGTTGCCACATACCATCTAACTTGCATAAAGAGACATAGCATACAGGGAGTAAAAGGACCACTGGCTACGTTTGTAAATTCAACTTTTAGTTGTATGCTTTTCAAAACATTCACTGGTCCTATAACAAATTAAAATGTTTACTCTTGACTTATCATAATGATATTTAAATAATACATTAAATGAAGACTTCCTTCTAAACTAGTAAAACAACCTTAAGTTTGGAGCAAGCAGTAACATGAACACTGGAAAAAAAAAATCACAGGCACAATTCACCAGTGATGTGGCTCCAGCAAAGGCAGCAAAAAGAACGGTGCAGCAAAGAGATAGCGCTTTTATCAGCCTGGTTTGCAGGTCAGAAGATCAAGTAGAGAAAGGGTTTCAAAGCAGGAAGTACAGGGAAAAAGAGCAGTGGAGGGAGCAAGGGCAGATCTGCTCTATGTTAACAGGACAAGCTGGGGGAAGGAAAGAGAAAGATCAAGGGGAGAGATGAAAATAGTTATAAATCAACTGTTACCCTAATGCCATAATCTGGTGGGAGAGGGGAAAGACTTTAGAGAAAGGTGACAGTAAAAACTGATTTACCACAAAGCAATATTCCATACAAAAAGATGGAAGAAAAAAACAAAACGCTTCAGAAAGTTAAAGAAAATACAGCCTTTGCAAGGTTCCAGATAGGACGGAAGAACAGCAGTTTTGGAGTCTGCACGTGTGGATGACATGATGACAACAAAGCCAATTCAAAGACAGTCTGGTGGGACGCTGCAAAGGAAATGCAAAACAAACCATAATGATGATCAAAGTTATACAACACTGGCTAAATACACTTCAGTTCTGCATTCACTATAGCTTCTAGTTGTGATTTACTAGTATAAACAAAGTCTTTTTTTTCCTTCCAGCAGCTCAGAAGTGCTCTGCAGTTCCCCAGGCCTGAAAATGAGGTCCCTTTCCATTCTTTTCTTCCAAGTCTCTTTTGAGTATTTTTCCCTTTTCACAGAGCCAACAGCAATAGCATTTTATAGATGTGCAGTGCACTATACACCTTTCTGCTACACAGAGACAAAAAGCACACATATCAATTTACTGAGATCCTGACTAGAGAAGTAAAGTATCCTGGGAAGAAAAATACCAACGGCACTTCTACGTATTTAATACTTTTTAAATTACAAAGCTGCTGAAGTGTTTAAAAACACCTGATCAATTATGTTGTTCATGTCATGACATATTAATTCTACTCCTACATAACAAAATGGGGGTTAACTTGCAAGAGTTTGAATGGATTAATAGACAAAACTCATTTAGTATTAAGAAATAAAATTGCTGAATACTTCAGTTATTTAGCCACATACACAATTCTCTTAACACTTTTAGCCATTTCTTGATAAATCCAGAATGGTGCTCTTTTTCTATCAAGATATGATAATGATCTTTCATGAGAGGGGAACCTGTATTACTTTATTCATAGAATCATAGAATCTCATTCCCATAACACTTTCTTGTAATTTTCAAGAAAATGGGGATGGCCTTTACCAGAGCCGAAGATCTGCAAGACCTGACTATGAAATGAAAACAAGAAAGTCTGCCTGAGCTGAAGGCCCAGAATTTAGCACTGTAAAACAGCTTATACAAAGTTAAAGTTAAAAGTAACTACCACTATTTTTACCCAATTTTACAATAAACAAATCATTTGATCAATTGGTTTCCATACTTACACACACACATTTGGCAGAAAGTATTAGAGCATGGTGGAAGTTGTGTCACTATTTTAGTAAACTTTAAAAAAAGAGTTAACGGGACTGGGAGTGTACGTTAATGATATACTTTGACACTTGAATATAAAAATGACCGCTACCATTTGCTTTTTTTGGCCAATCCCTTTTTTACCATCAAGCTCAGTACCATGTTTGAGAACTGATCCAGACAGAAACACTCACTGTAAAAGGTATGTGGAAGTCTCTTAAATATCTGGGCTAGGACCAGATAAACTCAAGCAGGCTCAGATCTATCTCCATTTTCCAGTTCGCACCTGTACAAGCAAAGGAACGGCTACAGATCTCTATGGAATAACATCTCACATAAACCTTAACTTATAAGTAAGCTTCAAGTTTCACATGTAATCTGGAAAAAATAATAATCAAACATTTAAAAGTAGGGAAGATTTGCCCTATTTCCCGCACTTCCACCCCAATAATTCTCCCCAGATGACCTGTTTCATTTTACAATGTCAAAGACATTTGGATGTTATACTGTGTATAATATGTTCATATCAACTACCTTCCTCTGCATCTAAAGAGAAAAAACTGCGACACATACAACTGAGTAAACTGCTAAACAATAAAAGTAAACCATTATTTCGTCTAAGCGAGCTACAACACTGAGATGTTTTCATGCAAACTCCAGTTTTCCATTTCATAACCCTAAGTACTTTCAGTGAAATCAAAACACCTTCACATCAACCCCTCCATAAATGATGACTTCTACGTATAGGGAGGGATATGGAAAATATTACCAACCAAGCTGATCAAGTTACAGATGTTGAAATGCATACATTTCAGTAATTTAAAAGTCTCTTTCAAATTCACGATAAATTGGATATCAAAATCACAGGGAAAGAGCTAAAAGTCATTCAATAGCCATTTCCTCCTATTATATACTGTTGGTGGCAAGCATTTGGCTGATGTGTCCTTCGAGTCCTCCCCAGACTTCCCCTCAACCTGCCATAGCATACCACTACCCTCGCAGTGTTTTTCCTCAGGACTCACCCTGATAAACTGCTGCTTCTTGCAGCCAGAGGGGACATAGGAAAAAAAAAATGTATTATTCTTCTTTTGCAGAAACCTTTTTCTTAATGGAGATATAATCAAATGTCCCTTCACCCCAAACGCAACCAAAACAAAGAAAACCTCAATGAAGAACTATGACCATCCTTATTATTAAACGCTACTCCGTTATATACTGGGGGGGGGAAGGAAGGGACGGGGGAATTTTGAGTATCAGGTTAAGCAGGCAAGAGAAGTACCATTGTTAAGAGTATAAATGATATGCTGAATTATCCATGACCAAACCAAATGCACAGATGCCATGAAACAAGCAGCTCCCTTAACTCTGTCAATCAGCAACGCCTTGGGAAGTTACAACCTAGACATTTTATATATAACAATAATTTCATTTCATATCTGCAAAACCACACCAACATTTTATTAAGAACAAAGCATATTCAAGTTAAAATGGATCAGATTTTATTAATTTATCAACAAGAATGAGCAGGATCAGAGGACGTATCTAAGAGTTCCTTCTTTCATGTTAAAGTGTCACTTAAATATGTGAAAAGAAAACAAAAGAAAACCATAAGGAGTGCAGCTGCATCATACAGAAAGCAGTGTTGGGAGCCCAAAACTGGACCACACTTAGGTGTTTCACAGCACAATGCAGACCTGTTCACATGACCTACAGTCATGCTTACTCCTGACACAAGCTCCTAAGGGACATGGCTGCAGCATGCCAACATACACACATCCCTAATGATGCCCACCCTGATCTCTCCACCTGAGACAGCAGTGCACTGCCCCCTGTGAACTCCTCTGCCTGCTCCCAGCACACTTGAGTTGTTTCCACTGCTCTCCATGGCATGATGCAGATGTGCCCACATCTGCTGAAAACCATCTACTGCTCTTACAGATTACAGGTCTTGTTTAACAGGTGCTTTTGTTCCAACACCAGCACATTGAACTAGCATCTCCCCAGACTAATTTCTGATTTGAGTACTGTCTTGGTTTTTGCAATCCCTTTGTACTGTGTCAGATTAAAATCTAAATCATGGTGATGCACTGACACTATAAACAGGCACCTCTTGAAATAAAGTTGTGATCAAAGCATCAAGTAGCCTAATAAAACCCAGGTGGCTCCAGCTTATCACATGCCACATTCATTATTTCAAGTGACCCATTTAACAGATTTCTAAGTGTCAACAAAAGAAGGTTTGTTGCCAGCGTTTTCATTTCTGGCCCTGCTTACGTATCTGGTGCCTTCCGATAAGAAGGTCTAATTTCAAAAAGAAAAAAAAAAGTTAAAAAATACTTATTTGAAGAGTCAGGCTTTTTGTCACAGTTGGCAAAACCACAGAAACCAGAGTGGCTTTGTATTATTCACTGTCTGCATAAAGCGTAGTTAATTACAAAAGAGATATCCAATGAATCATGTTTGCCATAGTTTTCTGTGGGTCAATGTGTTTGTCCTCTAAAGTAAAAAAAATTAATGGCAACGTTAAGACACATAAGCTGCAAGTTTCAACTAAAACCACAGTTAATATTTTTAACTACTTTTGGAAGTCTTTACATTTAAAAGCAGTATAAGCTCTGACAGTAAGCAGACAAAAAAAAAAAAAAAAAAAAGATGATCTGATATTTATTCTTCATTTTAACTTTGTGCTTTATGCATCCAATACACCAATTAAGTTTTTGCTTGAAACCTCATTATAAGAAAAATGGCTTGGAAGATTCAGTCAAGCATCACAGAATGGAGCACTGTGAATAACAGGAACCCGTTTGTAAATGTCATTTTTAAAAGTAAAACCAAGAGCTCAAATTTCTACATTTGAGGACAGAGGGACTTTAACTCTGCACCACTGCATCAAAGTCAAATTTTACAAGGAACTCCCTCATCCCTCACCCTGCCATCCATTATTTCAAGCAGTGTCTTGCTTTCCCTCCCCTCCAAGCACATTTTCATTTCTGACCTATTCAATACTCACTATTTCAACTCCTTTTCAAACAAGAGTGGATAAAATTTTTGCATAGAAAGCCATTTTAGAGTTTTAAAATGCTATGACATTTAGCCCTCCAAACCCCCATCTGCCTTGCAGTTGTAACTGTAATTTCAGTTAAAATTAGGCAAGTAGAGATGCCAATATTCCACTGAAAGCCATTAAGATGTGGACATCCAAACTCCTGTGCTGTGTCTAAACTGTTGGAGCAAGTATGTATTTGTACAATGTTTAGGACAACCAGAGCCAGCTGACGCCTCCAGGCATGAGCAGAGTAGTATATAAATCAGGTTGCACTTCTTAGTTTGAGGCCTACACAGCTTTCAGGATGGGAACACTAACCTTCTTCCAGTTGACATCTAAGCCTTTTCTTATGCCCACTCCTCACTCCATCACCTCAGCATTCCTCTTACCTTCAGCACTTGGTGCTCACTGGAAATTATCGCTATGTTTCAATTCCAGTTTCAATAACATGATTACTCCAAAAAAAATCCTCAACAGTCCCTTCCTCTAGTCTTCCATTAGTTAACGCACCACCCATTAATTTTAACACTGTACTATTCTAACAAGCTACATTAAACAGGGGAAATTTATATTGGATATGAGGAAGAAATTCTTTACTGTAAGGGTGGTGAGGCACTGGAATGGGTTGCCCACGGAAGTTGTGAATGCTCCATTGCTGGCAGTGTTCAAGGCTGGGCTGGACAGAGCCTTGGGTGGCATAGTTTAGTGGGAGGTGTCCATGCCCCTGGCAGGGGGGTTGGAACTGGATGAACTTAAGGTCCTTTCCAACCCTAACTATTCTATGATTCTATGATTCTAAAACACAGATTCAGGAAGATGAGTGCTATATAGTTGAGGCCAGACTGAGAACTTTATCCCTGAATTCTGAAGAGTGGCAGGTTTAAAAAGGGGGAAGTGGAAGAAGGCATTCTTGTAGCATGGATTTCCAACATCTACCAAGATCAAAATGGCAGCACAGGCTTAGAAATTATCAGACTTTTTTTTTTCTAGTACAGTTGTTTACCACAAAATTCTTGAGCTCAAAACTCACAAGGGGAAATACACAGAAACAGACAGAAGTGTTAAATGCAACACATTTTCCCAAGTTAATTCTGTCCTACGGAGTCAAACAATGTATGACTACCTGGACTACTCTACAGCCTCATCTAGAAGGATGCACAGAAATTACTGAACTAGAAAAGGTGAAATGTGCACAGAGCTTTTTTAATTCAAAGAAGTGGCAAAAGAGATATCAAGTTGGAAATAAATGAGTAAAAGTTTTTCCAAGGACAAGACTTGGGACTAATCTTGCTTAGTATCTGTATCAGTGGCCTTGGCATATAAAGTCAAACCATAATGATTATATCTGTTGAAGGAACTAAAGAGGCACTGTCAAATACAATGGAAAACTGATATAAACAACCTTGGAGATGAATTAGCAAAGAAAGCAAGATTCAGTGAAGTACAAGGTGCTGCTGCTCATCAGTAGGAACATCAATGTGACAGCCATGAAAAAAGTTAACAGCATCTAAAGATTGATCAGATAAATACTTCTGTAAGGGCACAAGTAAACTAATGATACTTGGGAAATATTTATCCAGACTACACTGAAAAACTCTGATAACATAAATCTAAAATATGCAATTATCATCAATGCTGCACAGTTCACCTACCAAGAAGGGAAACTTTTTTTTTTCTCTTTGTAAGAGAGATGAGTAAAAGTTTTAAATACCTTCAAGGTATTCCTATAAACCAGCTTAATTGTTAGCTTCAAAGGAATGTTACTCATTTTAGGTTAACCAGGACCAATGGCTACATCCTGGAAAATACTAAGGCTCTGAATTGACTGAATGACATCTATTTCATGAGCGTTAAAGAAACTTAGTACTTGAATCTTTCAAAATTTGGCGAAAAATTTTATGGTATCACTTTGTATGTTGAAATTTCAGGCAACAATAATGATCCAGAGGTCAACACACAGTTAAGTGCAAGCAAAGAAAAGTATTTCAATTTTTGCAAAGCAACTTGTGACACATGCTACATACCTCCAACTCCTATACATATAATAATAGCAAAGAAATAGTAACCAAGTACCTAAGGACTTGCATTTCCTGTGTTAAGTATTAGTAAAAAGAGAAGGGAACTTAAGAGGAAAGCAATTAACCACAATAGGAGTCAACAACTTTCTCTACAAAGGAGCACTGACTTTAAAACCAGAATACAACTGCTGATCACCAGAACTGTCAGCTTACAAGAAACAAAGACAAATAAAGAAAATCCATCCCAACTCTGGCAAACTTACATCCTCTCTGTTCCTCCTAGTGCTACTGAACTCAGTATTAGCTCAGAACAAAGAAATTCCCTCAAAGAGCAGCCGCCGGCCACATAGCTTTCTCTAGAAGTCCTTGCTGGTATCAGCAAATATTTACTTCATTAGAAGGTTCGGGAAAAAAGGTCAACAAGGTGTTTCTCCCTCTTTCAGTACATGGAGTTGCTATTAATAAAACAGCACTAGGAAATACTTGTAACAAGCTTCTTGTAACAAGCAAACAGGACTACAGTTCACCAAATCAGAACAATCATTAACTGCAAGTTATTAATTACATTGCAGAAACTATTTATGGAGCTGAGTTAGACACTATGAAGAGATACAAGAGAAAGCTTGTCTACACCACACAACGCTGAACAAGACACACAAACCGGCTCTGAACAAACTGGAGTGTCTTCCCAAGGCTACCCAGCACTGCATATCCTGGGACAAATATTGCTTTGGCAAGAAAATACTGTGCTTGGGCTACTCAGACCATAATCAGGAAGATATATTTGTTTTCATTCCTGACTTCCCCTCCAATAGAGCTCCAAACTTTGCAGTACAGAGACACCAAGAGGCAGCATTTGCAGCAAGCTTAATTGCTAAAAATCTAACCCTATTTTGGGAACAGAGAATTTAGCAGAGAATTCTAGTAGCAAACTTGAACACAGTTCAGTTATAGAAGGACTTGTCAAAAATACAAATCTAAGAGATAATTTAAGAGAATTTGGTTTGTAATAATTACTAAAAGATACAGTTTTCCATTTTAATTCTACATGAGTGGCAACATCTCTAGTAAAACATGCTAAAATGTTCACCTTGATGATATTATTCTGAGAGAAGCTACACACCTACTGCAATTCACTACTGTTTACATTTATACCACTTTACCTCTCTGCCAGTTAGGATGTGCCTTGCCAGTTTTACTTTTGCAAAATTCCCCTTTCCAATCGTTTTAAGGAGTCTGTAATTTCCAATATGTGGCTGCTCATCTGTGCAGGAAGCTATAGAGTTCCTGCAGCGAGCTCCAGAGCGCCCAGTCCGAGCGGAAACCTCCTGCCGTCCGTCTCCATGGGATGTGTGCTGCAAGAAAAACACAAATAAGGTTGAGAAATAAAGACAAAGCACATCAACGATGAGAAGCATACAACACGCAAAAATGTTAGCAATGCCTCTAAAGAAATCTTCAGAGGATCCAACTCACACTCCAGAGTCACACTGAACTTTGCTCTGATGGGGACAATAAAGAGGGCCCCAGTTCATAACACAATATCCATTTCATCACCTGATAAAGACCAAATGGAACATCACCTGAACTACAGCAATAATTGAGTGCTTTTAAGTAACTTAAAGTGGACTGCAAACCAGTTATAGAACACGGATGTGTTTGGTATTATTTCCCATCTTCACTACTGTGCCTAACTAAAGCAGGAAAGCCTTTGGAAAGGAGACATGAAGAATGCTTTTCCAAAAGCACACATAATAAAATGTTCACCTTTATTGGACAGTTCAATACTAATGACAAAGTAATAGAAGGTTTCCTTTTTTACTAGACTCCTGTTTCTGAAAAATCTCATGACTGAAAACATACAGGCCAGCCTGGAGAACAAGCGATTAAATCTTCCCTAATGTCTGAGGCTTCTATACATTAGTAGGCTGAGCACCATCTCCAAAGATCTGAGATGCTGTCTACAACCTGTTAAGTTCCCTTTACTCAGTTTCTCTGAATAGCTATTAATAAGAACTACTGGGTATTATCTCATACCTACAACAGCCTTTATTCATTACATCACATGGTTAAAATATCAGTATTTTTTCATGTCTTGACAGCCTGCTTAGGAAGGAGCAGGTCCCTCATGTTCTCCACTCATGATTGAGTTCTATGCACCAACTTCACTAAAGTATCAGTTAGAAATACTCAGTAGCCTGCCATTATGGAGCAAACATCTGGCTAATACAGAATACAACATGCTAAATTCACAGCCACCCCAGAAATGCCAGATCTTGCTCTTCTACTACTACTCCTCCTCTTGCTGAAACCCAGAAGGGATAACAAAAAAATCGGCATGCAGCAACACTCAGTATGAAAATCACTGCAGCATAAGGATGTAAGATCGTAACCCAAGAGCTACCATTTTAGAGGCACAATTGAAGAAATCCACGCTTATATGACACCAAGTTTCACACTCTTATTTAGTAACCTGATGTAACCTTGTGACCACAAACTCTGGCATCTGGTTTGTTAATTCAAGTTCAACAGCTGTGATCAAATTATTTTTTAAACCACATGGATCTCCTTTCAGAAATATTACTGATAGAAGTCTATGGCAACTCTTGGAGAATTTTTTCAATAGTCACTATTTTAAAAAAGACACACACAAATACATGGTGCATATGATGTTTTAGTATCAATCTGGCTTTAGCTTCTCCTTACTGCACTGCTACTGCATTGTCACCAGGCTTGTACTTCTTAATAGGTACTAAATTACTATGATCACATTAGCCCTTCACTTTAGGAAGTTACACTGAGCTCCCTAAACAGGCTGCTGCAAGAGTGATTAAAGACAAGGAAACATTTCTTACTATTCTTTTCAGAACCCTCTCCTATTTTTCCAACATGTTTTTGTGGGGCTCACGCTAGAACTGGACACGAAGTAGGACTAAATACAGAGAATGCATCTTCTGTTCAACACCCCACTGATTTTCTGTGGACAGAATTAGCCTTCCTGGCAGACCACCATCTGTACCTGACCACCCAACACTTATGCTAACTCTTTTTAAGAATTATTGCTTCCCATTCCCTTACCACATCTAATAACTTTCATTGCTGGTTCCTCACTTGCATGATCTCATTTGGCTGAAGTAAAATGCAGAGTTTCCTTACACGCAGGTTATTACGTGTTCCCGATGATTAGCCCATCCTGCCCTATTTAATATTCTGGCAACCTTTATCCTAGTTTTCAGGAGCAGTTGTATACATTTCTTCCAAACCCACTAATAACTGGCACAGGAACAAGAAGCACACCCATAACAAGATCCAATAAAATTTCAGTGCTTGATAACAATTCATTGTTCTCAATAACATCTCGAGACCTACAGCAACTGGGTAAGTGTTCATCAATAACACTCAAGGAGAAGGACAACAAGAGCAGTCGCTCAGGTGAAGAAACTACTAAAGCCAGTGAAATCCTGTATCGGCAATTTCTCTGTTTTGTAAGCCCTTAATGCCAGGCTGCTGGGGATGGTTGTTCAGGCCACCTTAGTCACAGCTGCATGTACTGGCATAGCAATGCTCATCCTTTATACTTCCCTGCACTTCAACTTATAACAAACCTTGCAGCAGCACACAGAGAACTTCTCTGTCAGCTCCTTTGGTACCTTCTAGTGTCAAATTATTCATACCAGCTAAAAAAAGACAACTGCTGATACTAGATGCTAAAAGACTCCTACATTACTAGCCCAGTGATCATGGATGGGGATGTTCTGCACAGAGCCACAAGGATATTTCTAGGATATATTAGAAGAAGGCTCACTTTAAGTTCAAGTACAGCATCCCAGAAATACAGTTGTACTACTTACATTGCACTTCACTGAGCTGATAACCCATCTCAGTAAAATAAGTGTATTACAACTATTTAGACTATAGCCTTTTCTCACCTGGGCATATGGCACAGGCACACAAGCTGACTTCAGCAAGTACCTGCATCTGTGCTCCCTTGTGCTTGAAATAATAAACTGTGTTAGACCTGATCTAGCTTATGAGGCTGTTGAGATGGAGGCATCAAATACCGTGTATTTCCAAACCAGAGAATCTGCATATAGATTATTCAGAACTGATCTTACTCATATCCTACTTCATATAAACTGAATGAGGTAAATAAGAGTCCGTTATACTACCAAATTCTATTCCACATAGTAAACCATCCCAGCTAAGAGATCTTGAGAGCTTCACTATCCTCTGTTGATGAATGACTTCTTGTGCTCTACCATATTTTTCATGCTTTCTAGCTTTGTGCTTCCCAGGAGGAATTAACAGCTGCTAACTCATTTGGACTAGCGTTGATAAATTTAACACAATCTCCTTGTATGGAGGTTTCCATTTCCACCCAGATAATTTCTTTTTAAGAATATGACCTTTTTCAGCTGTGGTTTTTGAATTTCAAGCTGCGTGCTCCTAAGCAGTTCAGCTCTCTCCAACTGACTTGCTCATAGTTGTGTTTCACTCTGTAGAAATCTGTCTATTTGCAACCATGTTTAATTTGGGCTTTATTTCACAGAATTAAATCTATCAGCAAGACCCTCTTCCGTCAACTGAACAGAACACAAGCTTTCAAATACATGCGTAAAACAGCTTTCCAGCTTCAACATGGATTTTCTTTTTGTTATGGAAATGAAAGAGGGCTTGGTAGTATATAGTACTAAAAGGCATGAATGCAGAACAGAGTAAAAGCATTTCTACCACCAAAATAATTTTCAAGAAGCCATGATAAGTAATGGTGTAGGCAAAAAGCAAAAACATAGATGGTCCAGAAAAGTTTAAGTCATACACTGGCTTGTATAGCATTTGGTTGTAGCTCGGTACTTCCCAGAGTAGAAAGATAAAAACCAAAGAGATTAAAAAGCTTCCATCTCAGCCCAGAGGAATAGTAACAGCATTCTCTGCTCTCTAAACTGAGATGTAGGTCATTTGTCTTTTCCCAAGCAGACCCTCAACTCTCCTGATTTTGCCTCCCTCATCCACTGACACACAAAGATTCTGATCAATTTCAGGCTTCTTTTCCAGGTCCACATTTATATGGCTTCAATAAGAAATGGAGTTTGTCCTCAAAACATGAGCTTTAAAACAAATGTGCTCATTCGCAGTAAGATTCTACACACTGTGGTAGGCAAGCTGTACTTCCTGGACATGCATTCTCTGCAAGGGTAACACTCCCTTCATGACACTCATCATGGCCAAGTGATTCCCAAAATACCTGTCTTCATGCAAAACAAGACCATTATACTGCACATGGGGAACTGAAGCAAGAAGACACTGTGCAGCTTCAAGCTTTCAATAGTCATCATCTCTTTTAAATGAAAAATCTTCTGAAATCCACCCATGACAAGAAAGCACTTTCTTCTGTATCTTGCTATGCATCAGGTTCCATTTAAAAAATCTTTAAAATACTGTAAAGGGGGTGGGTGGTGCACATTGTAGGAGGGCTCCCTAAAAAAAAAAACTACCAATTTTCAAGCCAACAAAACAACCTCTCTCTCTCAAAAAAGCATTCTCTTCCTCCCCCCCAGCCCCACCCTGGTATTACTCAACCCAGAAGGAAATGGAGTAAAACATCTCCGTTTGTGAGAAACCATACTGCGAGGGAGGAACTGAGCCCAAGACCAACTATATTTGGAACACAAAGCAAAACCCACCTTTTCGCAAAAGCCTTCCCCCACTGATGAGCCGACATCCTTTCAGAGAATGATAAGCATGAAGAGAAAGAAAAAAGAAAAGAAAAGAAAGTAAAAAGCAAATGGTATGAAGGTGACAATAACAAAATCTTTTTGGCAGATGTTAGCTTTATCCAGTATCTGTATGAAACACACAGGGCAGAAGATGACTTGCATCAAAGTTCTTATACTGCTTAAGAACATGTCAATAGCTGAGAAGAACCTGAAAGAGACAGAATCTGATATCCATTTGAAGAGCTGAAAAACATTAAGAAATTAGAATGCTCAAGACCTGCAAAAATCCGTATTTATTTACAGTAAGTAGGAAGCTTTCTTTCTAAAACAGGGAGGACAAACAGTATCAACGTTTAAAGCATCTGATCTACAGAGCACTGAAAACTATCTTCTCATCAACTAAATGAACTAATAAAATGCAATCTTACAAAAGTCTCTAGGAAAGTTAATCACCTTGGCTGACAGCTGATCTTCATATGAAATACTACAAAGTGGCATTACAGAATTTCTTGGAAAGCTGTCAGAGCAGTAACAATTGCGATGGCCTCATTAATCTCAGCATTTTTTATAATAATAAGAAAAAATTGTACTTAGAGCCTATCCCTTACAATATTAATACTTAAAACATTCCAGAACATAATGAACATTTGAGACACTAAACTGTTTCATTACTCTAACCTGGGCACACAACATATAAAGAAGACACGGTAATTTCTGGCTAGGCACTCCCCACCAGCAACCTAACTTATAAAAAACTTACCAGGAAACATACCATAGCTTTAAAATATAAAAACAACTCCCCTTTCCCCCCAGAAAAAAAAAAAAAAACAAAAAACAAAAAACACCTTAATTAAACATGTGAAGACAAATTTCACTGCAGCCCTTCCTAACAATGTGATGTATTTTATTTCCCACTTATTATTAACACCTTTAAAAAGATAGGGACTGCTGAGTACTACTTAGGGCAAGAGAATAAAGGTTAGCCCTAAGGATATTCACAGAAGTAGCGCCTTATTGTGCAGATATATCCGTGAAACAGCATAGCAGGGCATCCCACAACTGCTGACAAAGGAATTCTACTCAAAAGTCCAAGAACAGACTTATATTTTTGGCAAACACCAAGAGGTGCCACAGCAAACACTCAGCCACAAATGTCCATATACCAGTTACTGCTCTAGGAATTCTTAAGTCATCATATATTATAAAATATTATTTTTCTATATTACAGATTTGGAAGACATCAGGTGAAGATGTTCTGTACGTGTCCTGGTTTTACTTCCCTCCTACCACTGGCCAAGGCACAAATCAGAACATGGAACAAGGTGAATTTGTCAGACCCAGCATTCCCGTGCCAAAGTTTGCACAACCAATTCTTTGGTTCCAGCACATGTAATTAAAAGGCAGTTTTCAGCCTAGCTTGCTACATAATCCATCCTAAGGCTGAACAGCCATGGTTTCCATCTCATGAAATTTTAAATGCTGTCCTACAAAAGGAAAATGATATCCAACGTGGTATTAAACTCCTCAATCCATGAAGGCAGATTTGTTCACTGAAGTGTGCTACAGCCCTACCATTATGGATGCTGTGATCAAGTGGAACAACTGAAAGGGTCAGAACTCAGCAAGGCAGACAAACAGACCTTCCAGAAATATATTATAGGTGCTAAAGGAGAGAAAAGTAATGTGGATGCTTCCATTGTTAAAAGGTGAAGAACCCATTGTACAATTCTCAGCCTATCATAATATTCAGTTAAGTGGCATGACACTTTATGAAAATGAGTGGCTAGTTTAATTAGGTCATATTTGTCAAATAACCAGTTTAAAAGGAGAACCTGAAGAGTAAATACAGTCTTTAGCACACACAGGCTATACCTCTTGACACACATTCCCAATTCTCCCTAACCTCAGCAGGGAGGATGAAATAAAGGAAAAGAAACAGGAGCAGTAGTCAAGACAAGGCAACTACAGCTCAAAGCACAGAAATGCAACTCCTATACCAAGCAGCCTGATGGAGGCAGACGGCGAGGGGTCTGACATATGGGAAACTTCTCCTTGGCAGAAGGAGCACTGCTACCCAAATCAACACTTACACAATCACAATTCTGGCCTCAGACGAGTAGGAAGAGCCAGTGACAACTGCACCACTGCCCTGAAGATCAGAGCGTGAGAACTTTGATAGCCAAGCACTATCAGGCTTTACTGAAGGAAGGATGCTCTCCTCTGCAGAAATACAGGGTCTGGCTCAAGAGTGTATAACCATGTATAACCACTACAGGCTCTGCTGACGTATTTGACATCATTTGGTTCATACTGTATATAGCATATGAGAGTGAATCTGTAATTCCGAGATCAGCATGAACAACACAACACTGAAGAAATCCTGCTTATATAATCAAAAAGCTAAGTCTGGTGTCGGTTAGAAAAGCTTTTTAAAAGCTCTTTTGTTGCTTAACATTATCAGGATCTGACATTCATCATATCTTTCCAGCCAAAGTTTCTTTACTGCTGATTAAAATGGATATTTATTGACATCAGCCTGAGGAATAATAGCTGAAGAGCCAACCATATTCTATTCTTCATCAACGATACTGCCAACTAAGTCATTTCCAGAATCATCACTGTCAGTAATCCCATACTAAACACAAAAAAAAAAAAAACCAAACCCCAACCTTCACAGATGGTTTTCAAAGACCACATTGAGCTTGCAGACAGAGAAGTTTATTTAACTCTGCAGGAACAAATTTTATTTGAAAGTTAATTTTTGTTTATATCTGTACATATACTCATACACATAGAGCACAACAAGTTGCTGCTTTACAGGCCAAGAATTCTTAACCTAAGGGTTTCATCCAGGTGACTGACTTTAAGCGTTATCACAGGCATACTTTCTGGTTTAAGTTTTAAGAGCAGTAAGCCTCTGTTCATCATTTGTACTAAACTGTTTTAGAGGCAGAAGATCTTCACACTAAGCTGAGCTAACTCTGATGTGCCATGAATCTAAAAAAGTGACCTCCATTTCTGATCTGGCTGACATCCATTAGGCAGCATTATTTGACTCAGAAGAGGAAGTTGCAGACACATGCTACTTACATATCATCTGAAAGGGAGATCTGGAGAGACAAATGCCTCCACTCTTAGAATTCCTTTGACTTGAGTCACCTGAGACAAGTAGCCAACAGGAATTGTCCGCTTGCATCAACAAAAATATGTCTTTTGACTAGAATTAAAATGGAGAATTGAGTAGGTGAGGATATTAGGTGAGTGGCTAAAAAAGCCTAGGACAATGTCTACCAAGTTTAGTCTACTAAACCGCGTATTTCCTCTTGTTTATTTTCTTTCTGTAATTTCTGTAGCTGTGTTCTGTTTTTCAGACTGATACTTCTAAGGCCACAACTCAAGACATGTTCAGTAGTACTAATAAGTCTGAAATGAAATAAGTCTGACTTTTTAACAACTACTGGAGCAAGGGCCTGTAGCTTAGTTTTTCTGAGTTACTGAAATCATGTAAACAAGGAAAATAAGTTTGCTGCAGAAGCAGAACACCATAATTTGTGAAAAGTGCTCCACTGCAGTTATGTACCTCTGTAGTTGCAGCAGAACGCAAGTTATCTGAGCCCTAGAGTGCAGTGTTATGACTGGCATAAATCAAACCAAAACAAAAATAGTAAGACTCATTTGTAGCCTTCCCCACCTGAACTGGATATT